>CABEEJ010008771.1:0-22070 GCA_901482245.1 Timema douglasi
CATAAAGTGCCAACAATTGTTTTTTTTATACATTTATTTTTATTTGTAGCCCTAATTACATTTTCTTCAACAATCCATTTTTTTTTTAATCTAAATTGTTCATGTTCTTTTTTAGTTTTAAGTTCACCCAGTGATCTCGAGGTTGAGAGTCGTTGTACCACTGAGTTGATAGCCGAGGTAAATGTATTGTCCCTTGTGATTATTATTTTTCCCCTAGATACCAGGGGTGGCGCCCAACAAAAACACAAATTATATAGTTAAAGAAAACATATTTTTTCATTTAAAACTATTATTTTATTATATTATATTATATATATTTTTTAAATTACAATAGGTATTCCCTTATTGGAACACTTTATACAAATCAAAATGTAGCATTAAGGCAGGTCCAAACATTAACAACATGGCACATTTTAATGTTACATAAAAAGTAAAATGTAATACATTATAAACCATAAATATTATTTGTAAGTTGTGTTATTACAAAAGTTTAAATATAAAAGTCAAATAATACAATTAAAATAATAGCTAATCATGCATTATGAAATATATATTTTTTTAATTGGAGAATTTAAATTCTTATTTTGATATAGATCGTTGTGTCATTTCAAAAGTCTTATTTTTGATAAGTAATCCAACGCTCCTTGGTGTCAAAGTTGGTTGAATACCAGCTGTTGATATATTTCTACATGTTTCGGTATATGAATACCTTCTTCAAGAATGGCTGAATAATAAAATAAAGGAAAATTAGATTTAATAATATATACAGGTAAAGAGAGTAACATTATTACAGCTACATTGATTTGTCTGTCGTCTTTTGTTGAGGTGTATTATGATAAAAATAATCATTTATGGTAACCTATTTCACATATTTGATTTAAATTGCACATAAAGCAACATTTGTATGCACTAGTAGGTTTTAGAATCTATATTTTATACGTATATTTATGAAATAACGGGCCACTATCGAGTTGGATTAAATTGACGGTGACGGGGAGATCAGAGTTCGAATCTCTGTGCGATGTAGCGATTTATTCTAAATAATTTCCTAATCTTTTTTGACCAGCAAACGTGGATACATTTCTTTTAAAATCCTATCTTTATACCTATTCCATTACAGCGTCTTACTACCCGTTCTGGTTATACGCTTATGTTTTTATGTAGTAATTACGCTAATGGGCTAGGATTTAGAAAGGTTGAATATAAAGAAAGTGAATTCACATTTGCGCGGAGAGAGAGTGGGAAACAATTTAGGAAAACCACCCCCAGTTCACCCGACCGAGATTCGAACCTCGATCTCCCTGTCCTCGATGGTCTGTCTAACAAGAAACTAGCTTGTTGGCCAACTACGCCACCTAGGTGGGGTATTCCATCACTGTAGTCTGTAGCTAATATGTGTACAGCCCAAACAGATACAAGGATTTGTTGGAAAAATATTGTTTATTTTTCATCGTGCAGAGTCATTGCTAGTGCAATTTCTTTTATTTACACATTAATACAATTGTGTTAGAAGTATCAATTAAAAATAACGTTGCTAGATAATTATGTAAATAAAGTATTTAAAATAGTTTATTAGAAATAACGTGGTTGAAGATTAAAGAAAAACTTTCCCGATTTTATTTATTTAAAGTGAATGTTTTATTTCTTGCTATCCCGATCTGACGACCCCACTACCACTTAGCAAGTAAAAGCAACGTGAAGAGAAAACGTGTTCCTACTCATTTATTCAGGAGTAATCCTCGACAACATCTGTGCACCGTTAGGCCAAGAGTGGCAAGACACAATCCCGATACAGCTGCTGCTATCTATCTATAGTCTCTCATTCGTGGAACGAACGCCCTCCTCTACTGGGAAGATAATATTTGCAGTGAGAGTGTTTCGGAGTTTACTACAAGTGATATCGTAATCTCTATTTGCTCACCTATCTTCTTTTTTTTAGTATGGCGTTTTACTACCTGTTCGGGTTATACGCTTATATACTAATTACTCTAATGTGTTATTGACGAGAAATGCTGCATTTAGATAAATTATACCCACATTTGCGTAGAGAGAGAGAGAGTCCAAAACCATTTGGCAAACCACTATAAATACACCCGAACGGGCTTGAACCATGATATCCCGTCATTGTCAGTCCAATCTACGCCTTAGAACATACGGCCACCAAATAAGATCCCTAGTTATTAAAATTAATCGTCGTTGAGGAGGTAGGAACTGGGGATGCTAAATACAGCACCCAAGCTATTAAAATAAACTTGGCATTGGTGTTGGTTAACTCTTGCACCTTGACCAATGAAACAAAATCATCCTTGGGTGTGTTAAGAGATTCACCTAAGCCATTATTCAATAATTAATCGAAGCTCAAATCCTATTTCCTCACCCTTAATGCTAGAACATGAACAGTAGATACAAATCTACAGGCAAATTCACGGTAGCTTTGAACTTTTTCGAAAGTTTCGTATTCACATAGCTCAATTTAATAAAGTATTGCCATTTTGACAAGTAATGTAATATCAGTTAATATTTTATACCCTGCAATTACAACTTAAATCTCTTGCATAATTACTGTCTTCCAGTGACTCAAGACTATCATATCTGCCGTGTACGTCACTTTGTCATAGCTGAAGTACATGGAACTCACCACCAGACTGCTCTGTGCCCTAATGACGTCACGGGCGTAGAGCTTTAGTGGTTCTTTCCTCCGAACAGGCAGTTGGTTTTCTAAATTTGAATAGAACAAGTCTTCACACCAGGAATAGTGTGTGTATAGATGTGTGGGAGTGCACTATGGGTTGATGTTTTAATTTATCAATACATATATCGGGGCCAGATTTAAATGCAATGTTTTATTTGAGGGATTTAAAAGAACAAAGTGTCCCGAGCCAAGGCCGTAGCCAGGGGGGTTTAGGGGTTTCAAAATGCCCTGAAATCGTATGAAAAAAATATAAATGGCTTTTGTTATGGTTCAAACAATATAGAAATACAAGTACAAATTAGGGGGTTGTGTTTCCATAAATAGCACTTCAGAGAGTTTCTAAAGGTGTTTAGTATGTAGAATTTGTCCTAACCTTTGGCAGTTATGGTGCTATGTTGCCATAAAACACTTCAGATAACTTCTAAAACTGTTTATCATTTATCATTTTTTCTAGCTTCCAGTGATTGGGGGATGTGCCCACCAACCCCACCCTGAAATTATTTGCTGGCTACGGCCCTGCACTGAACTCTTCAATGCTTGCTAAAATTATTATTTTTGTGGTTTAATATAAAAAATTACAAATATAAACTTTGCTAATGACAATAGCTACTTTTATATAAGTTTTTTAACGCATTTCATTACAAATAATATTTTTGCAGTGGTTTGACTAGTGATAGAAACATTTTAATGATATATTTTGTACTTTCTTGACACAATAAAAGGTTTATTCATTTAAATTCTCTATGGACTCCCAAGTAACAATGTGGGGCACACATATCTAGGAGGTTAGGATGAAAAGGATTAACTTTAATAATTTTAATATAGTTGGTTCAAATTATTTTAGGTGACCCCGACCTGAATTGAAACCAAGATCTTTGGATCTGGTACTTCTTTATTCTTAGACTCTGCGATTTAAAATAAGTGGCATCGTACTGCCTTGCGCATATTTAGAGCTCGCCCTCAATACTCTTAATAGATGACAGCCTTATTTACTTATCGGCCATTTTGTTAAGATATATGAACAATATTAACAAACAACTTAGACTTACGTTTAGATAAACCTAACAAGAAATTCATGAATATAATTATTTTTTTGTGGTGCTACACGGTGCTATCAACATATTTACAATAATGAGGTGAGGATCAAGATGGTAAGAATTTATAGGACATATATATTCACATTTGTGTAAAGGGAGGGTGGAAACCCATTTAAAAATAAATATGCTTAGTAAAGCAGGCTGAGATTTGAACCCTAACTTACGCATTACCTACCGGCAAACCAGGTCAGATGACTTTGACGTTTGACGTATATTTTATTGCTATGTACCAAATTATACATATTAGCTATGGATCAAATTTTACCATAATTGTGAAATAGTTTAAAATAAACAAAAATATTTTGTGTTTGTTGCTATAGGTAAAGCACCCTTGATTTAAATCAATTAATTTTGATTGTGATCGTGCACTGTTAGATGAGAGAAATATTCTTAAATACCAAATTTGAATAAAATTGGGCCAACCGTTTTGGTTCTACAAAAGTATACAAACAGAAAAATCAATAAGTGATAAGCCAAATTTTTTTATTTTTTTTTCACGTTGAGGGGACATGTAAAAAAGTACACTTTAGTTCACATTTTAAATTTGTTGTTTTGTTTCATAGCTTCATCTATACGAGAAAGTAAAATACACTAATAAACTGTATTAAGAGCTGAGGATGTTAGTTCATTCTGCCTTCTACCCGTGAGTCACGATAACTGCACTGTTCCACGCAACGCGGGAAAATGTCGGCATCGGAAACACGCGTCCCTCTAGAGAAAATGTAACGTTCGCCACTACACAAGCCCGCTCAGCCGAGCTAATTGTATTTAACAATTTAGGAAGCAGACACACACATTCAGTGAAACAACATAAAACCCACCCCCTAACCCTTGACACTCACGTCTTTTTTTCTTTCTTTTTTTAACGCAAAGCTCGCCCGCCACAAAATGTACAATGTCGTACACATTTTATAGGGGCTAACAACACGAAATGATAACCAGATTCAAAGAGCCAAAATGGACGCGACGAATACCAAACATGATATGAACTGGAATATATGTTTGTGTTACGTTTGTTTTGGAAATACTACTCCTTCCCCTACTACCACCTTTTCCCTTGGCCTACCACCCACTCTTCTCACAATAATTGTAGGCACCCCTAACCCCTCATTGCTGAACCCCTCTTCTCAGGGGAGTGGTAACCACAATATCCACTTTGAGTGTCATGTGTATTGCATTGCAGTCGTGCTAATTCCATTTAAACGTCACTAAATATGTAAGTACTATGTCTGATGGCTTCAGTACACATTGTTTATGGTTATTTGGCGGTAGAAAGGGGAACACTGCCTCGTTACTTCAACCCATATCGATCTTTTGTAACGACTATATAACTTTCACTGCGTTCACATATCGTCAAACTCAAAAGGAGTTGTTTACAAAATTCTTTGAAGAAGTTATTAACATATAAAACATGCGTTTTATAATGATATGTTTTTAGAAGAATCAAGAAATATCTTTGTAAATCTTGTAATTAAGTGTCCACTTTGAAAAATAATACTATATAGATAAGTTTTTGTTTAGAAAATAATTTGTGAAAACAAATTTTCGAAAAAAAGAGTACTTTTATTTTTCACCACGTGCTATTACTCATCCTGGCTGTAGACCTACGTATATCTACACTTATAGAGTAGAGATGAGTAAGGCAGAATGTGAAGGAAATGTATCCGAATTTGCATGGAAGGAGAGTGGAAAACATTACTTAGTACACACGGTAGATATTCTATCTCTGTCCGTCCTATCATTGACAAAACAGTCCAAACGAGTTTGGTGACTAGATCCACTTTCTCGTCGCTACGGGACCATGTCCAGGCTATTCATATATGTTCACTAATAGGGTAGGGATGAGTAGGGTACAGTGTATTGCAGTAGTTGTCAACGGGTGGTCCGTGACACACCAGTGAATTGCAAATTTCTGGGCGTTATGTTATTTTTGATACTTTTTTTTAGCTTCTTACTATCCGTTTGGGTTGTACGCCTATGTACTAATTACACTCATGGGTTAAGAAAGAGTAAGGTTGAATTTAGAAGAATTTTACCTCCATTAGCTTGGAGAGAAAGTGGAAAACCATTTAGGGAAAATCGCCCTCAGTACACCCAACCGGGATCGAACACTGATCTTCGTGTCATACTGCGAAAGAAGCGCCTTAGACCATGCGGGTAGAAAGATAATTAAAAAGTATTTTTATTCAATACAAACAACCACATGCGCGCATATACTGTTCAATTGAATTAAGCCTCTCCGCACATGCGCATATTTCATTTTTTTACGGTTAACGTTGATAAACTTTATTGTTATTACACTTTGCGTCCATGGCTCTACAAGAAGGTTATTGGGATAAGTTGCATCAGCCATCTTTGATTTTTCAAATTTTGAATTTTTCTTATAAAATGGAATGCTCCATAGAGTCCTTATAGCAAGCTTCGGCTCTTTAGAGTATTGGTAAGTGAGAGCAATGACCTTGAAAGAACAAACGAGGCGTGGCTTTTATATACAAGATGTAACGTAATACGTAGGATCTACTTCAACGGTGGACAGGAGACAAAAACAATTGCAACAGTTAATACAAACATGTGTCCTATTCGAATTTGTTTCCGAGTTATAGTTATGGTGGTCTTCCAGTGATGTGGAACTGCTTAACACTATAGAAAGTGCGAAAAAATGGTCACCTTCATCCTTAATGTAAGCCTGCAGTTGACGTGTCACAGTCTTTCAAACGTATATTGCATTTCAAAGTTGGTGTTCAGACTATAGGTGGCCATTTTGATCACTTCCTATAATGTTAACCAGCTCTCCATTAGTGGAGTACAAACATGACTATATCTCAGAAACAAGGTCAAATGGGACACATTTTTATTTGAACTGTTTTAATTGTTTTTGTGTCTCTTGTATATCGATAAAGTGGGTCTCACATGTTATATGGTAAACTAAGTGTGTAGATTGTTTTAGTAACTTTTATGCTAATTGTAAAAAAAAAAATGCTACTTTTTATTTACAAATCAGACTGTAAGTATGCCGGTACTGTTGTTTATCCCCGCCTTTGAATGTCTACTCTGTACCACGTCAGAAGAGCTCTAGACCTGACAGAACAACGGACTGACAACCGCAGTGAGTCCAAGGTGGGGTGGGGGTGGGGGGTAGTGGGATGTATTCGAGACAGCGGCAAGCCCCCACCAGTTAACACAATGTTTGGAATGTCTAATGGAAACACGTATCCGCGGGCTCTATACGAAAATTAAAGTCGACGGTGGCACGATCACGTCCCCGCGATAGGGGTAAAAGGGATACACCAACCTACCCGCGGCATTATACTATCAGAGCGGGCATGGCAGTTTTAGTTATGATTGGGGGTGGGGCTATCATGGCGAGAAGGTAATCTGCTCTGGCGGATAACACGGGGACTATGTCTCTCAACAACCCTTTCTATACTCATACAATGTTGCAGATTTGGTCGAAAGAGAGAATAGGGTGTTTCAGTGTGGCATTTTCATGTACAGTCCCACTCACACACACACACACACACACTCACACACACACACACACACACACACACACGCGCGCACACACACGCGCGCACACACACACACACACACAGTGGTTGACTTAGGTTGAAAATACAGTCACTTCTTGTGACTGTACGCGTTTGAATGGCCTATCGTTTTCTCTACCAAACTATCGCATCTTAGAATAAACTAAAGATAATTTTTTTTATTATAATTTAAAAATTAACGATAACCACGTGTGGTATAAGTTAAATATAAGATAATTAATGAACTATCTATATACCTCTCAAGTATGGATGTGGTATCGAAAGAAAATTATCTATACTGTACTCATTATAAATATCGAAAAAAAAAGTATCGATAACAGTAAGTATAGGTATTGAAATTTAATCGGGAAAAAAATGTTTTTTATCGAGTAATAATAATTTCATCTTTTGCATCATAATTGTATTTTAATGTTTATTTAAACACTGAAAGTTATAATGACTAACAGATTTTAATTATGATGAGCTGAAAGAGAGAAACTGCTGGAGTTGTTTCTTTTTTGTCGTGTAGAGAATGAGTGAGAATTGAGGAATAGTGTCATTTGTTGTTCCTCCACAGTCCATCCGAGTAAACATTTTAATCCCAGCACGAGTGAAAATAGCAAATAAGTTGTTTCTTTCGATACCGATCAGATACAGTAGTGTAAGTACTAATATCAGTAAACGTATCGGGAAAAAAAATATCTAGTAATAAAATACTAGTATCAAAAGGAATATATCGATATTAATAAAGTATTGATATTTTTTCACATCCCTACTCTCAAGTCTCAACTCATATGGAGATGTTACATTTGTTTTATTATTACTTCTAACATCAAGGCCAATACAGATTTAATCCAAAGGTCAATAAGGGTGAAAGTGGGTCATTTCAGAGAAAGGGCTTCCTCCTATAATAGATAGATGTCTTAGATTGTACTATGACACAGAATTGTAATTTAAAAACATCCGTCGTGAGAATGATTGAAAACAAATATGTCCAACCCGCGGGCCTTGCGTTATATTATTTACGGATCGCCACCTTATATTGAAATACTTCAAAGTGCATAAATAAATAGCATATTAGGGTCTCGTAGTTAATGGACACTGAACTATTTATTTTGTATATGTTTCCTTTCATATTAAGTTTTTGTAAAATGAATGTATGCATGTAGTTATTAAAATTAAATAGCTATTGATTTAAATATATATATATATATATGGGTAGTAGAAAGTATACATTTCATGTATTTCCCCCCCGTTTAACTGCCCAAGGACTTAAGCGGCACCGATTTAGGGAAAGGTTGGACACACATAATCTAAAATACATGTTTAGCCACTATAAAATAAACATATGTTGATAATCAGCTCTTTTTAGTTTGCGTTGCTATGCATCATGGGTCAACAACATATAGCGTGTGAATTGATGCGCCATTCAAGCAGATTCTGCGCTCTATTTTCGATGAGCGTGCGAATAAAGTCTTAAACCATGCGGCCAACGAAGCGAGTCTTAGACTAGTTAGTCAAAGATATTGTATAAGGAGGTTAAATAGTGATAGTAATAAGATATGTTAGGATGAGCCTTTATATGACACGCTAAAAAAAAAAAAAATTTGCGATATTCATACAACAAGCCACGTGTTTTTCAACCATCACTTTAAATATATTGAGTTTACTTTTCAATGTTTTCTTCTTTACATTTAGTTGTTTTCTATATTTTATGAAAATGTTATTTGTATATCACTGACTATAAACCTGACCAAGCGAAAGATGCACATATTTGGCACAGCACAGCTGGCTATGCAATGTTTTAGTAAGGAAAATGTTATTAGGGCTCATTTTCTAGTTGTATCCTTTTTAATAACATTGTAATTACCTTTAACTTGCTGGAGGCACATTTCGGAGAAGTAAGACAGGAGGAAACCCAGATAGAAAAGTTACTTCCAACACCACTTAGTATAAAACCAATTTTTTACCCAGCTTTAGAAACCATCACACCCCTTTATTTTTATTTCAGAACTTATTTTTTGAACTATAATAAATACACCATGTCTTAATGTATCCTTTAAAAAATAAAATCAATGATGAAATTTTGGGTTCTAGATGAGCTTGCATAACGAGAGAGCAATAAACAAAATTAATGCGCAGAACTAAACAGAAAGACAATCCTAATACCTCTTTAAGTACAATGTAACTTGGAAATGAACTAATTAAATGTCTATGGACCCACGGTATAATAGTTAAGGGCTGATTGAATGTCTCCCAAGACGTTATATTGTCATAACTCTTTCGTGAAAGAAATATATTTATTTTATAAATTATATTTTAAAAGATTTGACACAACATTTTATAAAAAAAAGCGTTATTATATTATAAAACATTTAAAAAATGGTTATAGAACTACAATATAAGTGACTACAAAACTAAACGCTAAACATGTTAAACATATTTACGAATGGACTGCGTGGAATTAAAACAAAATATGGTCACCAAAGTTGTTCCGGAAAAAATGTACTCGTGCAATAGCCTGCGTGTTTAGTTTGTGTCAGATGATAAGATATTCTACAGTTAAATTTTTAACTGCTTTGCATGTTCAGGTTAATCTTTCAGATTTCGACATTTTCTTTGATAAAACCCTAGAACATGTTCTATAATAAATGTTTTATGATATACTTGCTTAATGTATTAACTTATTAAACATCTTTGGTGGCTCGTTAAAGCTATAGACTATCATATTCCTCTTATATTTTAGCACTGAGTCTTACTACCCATTCGGGTTATACGCATACTCTAATCTTTTAATGATGGGGAAGGTTGAATTTAGATAAAGTGTATACACATTTGAATTGAGGAAGAGTGGAAACCCATTTAGGAATACACAACAGTATATCCGATCAGTGTATAACCTCAATCTTCAAGTTATCGGCAGTCTAGTCTATTGTGAAACTGACACCTTAGACTTTAGAGCATGCGGTAAACGAAGTGGGTTTTCTCTTGTGAAATAATTTTTATTAATTAAATATGATATTAAGTCCTCATTACAACCAATGTAGGCTAAACAATAAATGATAATGGATTGACAACAAATTATTATTATTATTATTATTATTACTATTAGCACCTAGTCTTACTACCCGTTCGATCTATACGCACTTACGCTAATGTGTAATGGTAGGGTGATTGTGAGATGAAATGGAGGACCTACAGTTTAACGTGGAATCCGAACCAACGGTGGAGGCCTGGCATTCCATACATTTACAAGTTGTGATTAATACACATCTTGTTAGATAGTTGTATTATGATAGGAATAGAAAAAAATTTAAACTTTTCTTAGAGTCCGCATTTATAATATTTTAACTTTTTTTAAGCATGCCATTAGGATTTGTTGGCTATAAACACCTAGTTTTCTAATGGCAATGGCGGATATGCAACAGTCTGCTGAGGTTGTGCCTCCATATAGGTGTGGTTACTTCGGCCCGAATAGTAGATGTGATGATGATTATGTGGTGCCAGATGAAATATTATATCTAACTTAAGCCTATTTAATTAGACCATCGGAACAATTTCCTCTTCAGGGAAAATACCCATATGGCCACCAGGAATCGAATCCGGGACTTCTGGGTTAGTAGCCAATAATGATGACCACTAGACCAAGAGGTTGTCCAACATTTTACTTTATTATTATTACTATTATTATTTATACGTAATTATACTTTTTATAAAGTATACAAATGCATATCACATGACTTACTTATTGCTATATGAACATTATTTTCATTTAGTAACTTAAGACATCTTGTGAATGTGAAGAATGCCAGGCCTCCACCATGGTTCGGATTCCACGTTAAACTGTAGGTCCTCCATTTCATCTCACAATCACCACGTATAACCCGAACGGTTAGTAAGACGCGGTGCTAATAATAATAATAATAATAATAATAATAATAATAATAATAATAATAATTTAATAACTTTAAAAAGCTTCCTATTTGAAAAACTCCTATGTAAAAATGTGTATAGCAATCTTTTAAATGTCGGGTAGGTTTCTTCCCAATGACGCAGTTCAACTAAACCAATTCAGAAACAAGGGAGGGGATGATAGTGGTAAATGTTTGAAATATTACTAGCACATGCGCAGAACTAATATATTTTAAAACGCGATATTTTTCTTCTCGTCTGTGAGATGATAATATATTTTGTATTTTCATAACATAATTATGATCCCTTTTTTGAATTTTTCGTATTCCGTCCAGGATACTTTGATATACGCTCGACTTGGGGTAACGATGAGGCATGAATAATTTAGAAGAAGTGTACTCACATTACCGCGGAGGAATATTTGGAAATCATTTATCTCGGGCGGTTAAAAATTTGAAGCACAGCTTTCTTCTGAGAAGAAGTAAAGCTGTCGGTCTCATTTCAATTGCGGCGTATAAAATAACATTTGAAGATATGTGCAAATACCTTTCCCGGCAAATGGTAGGCACTTTCACTATCGCTCATAGAATATTCTCGTGTATTTATATAATCAGTCGGTTCAGAAAGTCACATTAAATACCACAAATACATAATTAATGTATTAACTGTTGAGATGTCTAGTTTTTAGTATTCAATTCTTGAGTGATTTTCTATTAGATTTTATAATCTTTAATACATGCTGATAAGTACTTTTAAATGCTTCAACAATGTATATCTCCAGTAGAATTTAAAAATTGACAAAGATACACTAATAACAAACTCGAGAAAAACAAAAAAACTTTTTCTTTCAAATATTGTACACTGGTTGGGGCGTACACACTAGTGCTAATCTTGTTTGTAGATCGTGTGCTTTTATAGTTTATGAGTTTAGAAATTTCATATTAAACACACCTATAGGATATAGCCAACAAAGAGAACTTGGTAAAGGATTCTAGTATAAAGGACCTTTTGGAAAATATCCATATATTTTGGTAATCATCGTTAATAGCCTATTATTTTGCCAAATTATTAATATAATTTTATAGGTATTAATACTATCTACCAAAAGGGACAGCTGAAGATAACAGGACTTTATGAATAAATATATGACAGTATTTTAGTAACTTTTTTAACCATCATAAAAGTTCCTTCCTGTCTTAATCTGACTATCAATGTCATGACAGCTATATTATAACACTACCATCAAATTTGTGAATATCTAGTTGCTAGAAACCCGACACCTTAGCTCATTCGCTAGCGTATCTGTCTACTGAGCTAAAGGACCTGCAGTTTAATGTGGGATCCGATCCACGGTGGAGGCCTGGCAGTCCAAACATTGACAAGTTGTGGTTAATACACTCCTGTCAGAGGTGAAGGAAAGGTTTGGCAATCAGATAAATATGTGTCGGGACCGAGGATTGAGCCCCGGACCTCAAGCACAGAGGTCCGACACCTTAACCCTAGACCACCAGGTCACCTATAATGTGTGTTGGCAGTTACATGTTTAATACCACAGCAAAAATCAGGTAGCTTATGTTTGTGTGAATATACTTCAATGATACTTTATTTTATTAGTTGGTTTCAGCGTATATTTCTGTGACCTTTAATATTTACCTCATTAATATTTTCATAGCGTGCACTTTCTAAACACAAAATTATAGTAGCGCACATAGAACATTATAATGTAATACTGGGTAGTCAATAAACAGTCATAGTGGAATAAATTCGTATCCACATGTAAATAATTAATATTTTAGTACCACCTCATCAACCTCATCTAGTCTAGTTTTCTCGAACATTGTGGCCAGGCTTAAAATTCTGGTTGGGTTTACCAAAGTGATTTTAACTAAATGGTTCAAAACCACTTCATTGGCCGAAAGGTCTAAGGCGTTACTCTCATGGTAGGCTGGCTTACTGATGACGGGGAGATTGGGGTTAGAACTACTGTCGAGTCTACTAAGGAAGGTTTTTCCCTGAACGGTTTCTTACTTTTCCTCCAAGTAAATGTGGGTGTATTTACTCTAAAGTTTTACCTCATCATACCATCCACCATTTGTACACTCTAAAGCTTCCAGAAGGGACGCTCGAGAGTGAATTATAACATGTACCGACCAATTGGTCACAACATGTTATTGACCGTACTCGAGGATAGGAGTTGACGCGTTGCGCGAAGGTCTTTGAGACAAAAGGGAGAGAGGGGTAGTTATTATTATTATTGTTATAGAAAAATCGGAAGATGCAAACTTAAAATGTTTTTTTAGAGATATACATTACTCTACGGGGGGCCGGGTGAGAGCCTCCCACTAACCACTGTTATCACATCTCGCTTATCCTAGCAGGAATTTGGGACGTCTGTCACACCCACCAGGGTCTATCACATAGTTCTCAAGCCCCTGGATAAAAGGATTAGTGGATCCGGGCAGCTTGTCGTAGAAGTACTGCGCAAGCTTCTGAAAGTGGTCCTTGATGCTAAGCATATCCAATTCCCGGCGAAAAGTCAGGTTGTGAACGTACCAGGTGGTGTCCACACTAATACTCAAACACCAGTTTTGGAAAGCCTGCCTCCTCCTCATATACGCGCCCACCAGGTGTCACTAAGCGGGACATGCATAATCGAGAATTGGCCTGAGCAACTGCTGTTTGTATCATACCTTTTCCATAGTGTAAATATACATATAGCCTGGACGGGTATTAAAAGGCGGGGAAGAGCTGGGTAGAGTAGGGGTGAACCCAGAACCTTCTACACTTATAGTAGGTTCCCTTACCCCCTCAGCCATGAGAACAATTAAATCCGATTCTGTTTAAAGTTGTTCTCAGGATTGCTTCTTGAAATAGCCTTCTTAATACTAATGGACGTTTACTGTCGGAAAATTTGCGATCGTCATAATGCCAGTGGGTCCTTTTAAAGAGCTCTTTTAGCGGAAACGGAAACATTAACATAACAATATAGAGTCAGTCCGAAACATTGCTTTGCACAGTTAATTCCTTCTTAACTTCGTTATTCCCGTTTTGTGAAACAAGTTCTTACCAACTGTTTTGTTGTGTAAAGGGAGAGAAGGCCTGAGAATATTTAAAATTTGTAGATTTTAAAATCTCCTAAGCTAAGGGTTATTGTTACAGCCACAACCCTGATTCCCCCCTCTTAAAATAAGAATCATATCTAACAATAATTACTACTTGCACCGATGGTTGTAGGCTATAGTACGTTTGAATCGTATCACACAAGGTCATCTTCAACAATATAATTTTTGTTCGAGCTAGCAACATGCAGTTAAATTTAAACAAATATTCTAGATTCTAGATATAAATTATACCAATATTCTATATATTATTACCGCAAAACTATTTAAAAGTATTCGTGCAATTATTTATCAAGAATTATTCTTGATTCTGTCATATTCAACTTTCAATCACTAAACGTGTCTTTAAAAAATTGTATCATAATTATTATCATTATTTATTCAACAACAGTGATATTAATGACTTAGTATAGATGTAGAAGAGAACGCTGAAAACACTAAGTATATGATAATACAGATAACACAGATTTAGGATGATAATTTAGAGATTACCACGAAACATATAATTTGACTGGGTTAATGAGTCATGCTGTGTCGGTGCACCACATTACCTCCTAGTGATAGTGAGACAGTCAACAGTATACTGGCCGGCAAAACAGTATACATACAGTAGCCCCATGACTTCTTTGGTGCTGACTGACAGATCACAGCTGAAAGCTGACGGCTTTGAAAAGCTACCAGACCAAATTATGTATCCCTACGCCGAATCATATGATCTGCAAGAACATGTGTTTAGCAGCTGTCCCTTCTGAGAGTCAAAATTTAGGTATATACCTAAATGTTGACTGTCAGAAGTCAGCTGTGAGCTGTCAGTCAGCACCAAAGAAGCCATGGGGCTACTGTAGTAGCGATACTGGTTTGTAGGAGCACTGCAAGCGCGCCCATGGTAAGATTGAGCAAAGGTTGTACTTGTGGTATACTGGTTAAAATGTGCCAACACCGATCGGTACAGAATCCTTACCGTAAGCAGCGAATACTGTCATGGGTGCGGGTATGTTCAAGACTAGTAAGTAAACCAGTATAATCTAAATTAATTACTAAAATAAACTGTACAATATTAGCCTCGGATGACCAAAGCTATGATGGGCGGCTAAGGTTAAAACTGAATGGCCCATCTATTGTCAAGTTGGTGAGAACATGGACGATTAGAACGTTGAATATGAGAGGAGGGTGTGGTAAGAGAATGAACTGTTAGTGGAAATGATTGGAAGAAAAAATTTATATTCCGTATGCATGTAAAACCCAGCGAAAAGGGAAATATATTTTCATGACGAGTGATGGTAGCCTGGCACTGTTGTCAGGTATTGAGAGGATGAGTGTGGATCGAGTGATGAAGGTAGAGTGTATGGATTAAAATAAAGTGGTAGTCAATGTAAGATGTGACTAAATTTTGTAAACGAATGTGTGAAAAAGATAAATCTTAAGAGGTAGTGAGCAAGGATAGAGAAGTGTGGTGAAAGTTAGTAAGGCAGGATTAAGTACCGAGTTTTTTGTAACTATAGCTATGCACAATTTCTTCCCAAACCTGTGAGAGAACAGCGTGATTAGATATTCATGTATGTAACGAAGTTAAATGTTTAGGAACAAATTTACTAACAATGATGATATTATATTGGAGATTAGGAGAAGAATACAGTCGGAAAACGTATGCTCTCTCTCGGTCAGTAAGTTGCTGATATCTCGACAGCGTTAAAGGAATGTAAAACTCTAAATACACAAAACAATATCTTTACTCGCTTTTTTCTTTGAGTGTGAAACATGGTCCTTAACCCTACACGGTGGAAAAAAATTATGGTGCTAAAAAACAAGGTGCTTAGAAAGATATTTTTTCCAAAAAGAGATTGGGCTACTGGGAAATGGAGGAGGTTAAATAATTATGAGTTAAATAACCTTGAACTAATCACAGGCCGTTGTTAGGATAATCAATTCTTGCAGATTACAGTGGACAGGACATGTAGAGTGTAATGAGGTGGATTGGGTAGAACAAGCTCAAGACAGGAATAGGTAGCCTATATTTTTGGAGCGGCATTGAATTTTCGGGCTCATAATGCCATAGAGTAAGTAGGTGGGTAAGTAGAGATTAGTAAGTTATCTTAAAGTAAGTGCACCCGAATCAGCGTGTAGAGGGGATGAAAAAATTGCTTTGTGGAAAGCCACCCACAGAACGCCCAGTCAAGCTCCGAAATTAGTCCTTCCTCTCACCAGCATTAAAGTATATTGCTAGCCTGACACCTAAGGCCTCATTTATACCAGTTGTGCCGATATTACTTCATCGGACGCCCAGTGTTTCCAACAAACCTCCACGAGCGTATCTGGCCAGGTCGCGGAGGGTTTTCTCCCACGGCAAGAAGTAGTTCGGGTGGTTGACGTGATGATATAGCATGGTGTATGTGAGGCAGTATTGTCTCACTAAGTTAAGAGGGTGATGTGTGACCACCACCACCCCTCATGAACTGGTGGAACGGTTTGAGAGAAAATTGTACATAAAAAATTGTAAAGGTGATACAGTGCAATAAAAGTATGCTTTACAATACTTTACTTGTACATAATGGTAGCAGATTCATAGCTACGATACGATACTCGAAACAGTATCAGGGCGAAAATTAAGGACTTATGAATTTATTCATTACGCAAGAGCAACACTTATATGGTCAGAATAATCGTCAACCCGAAACGAGCACGCTATAGTTGAAGTGAGCTATGAGGGAAGCATCAACAAACAATCACAAGACAGCGGATTCAAGAGCCACGAACAGACGTACTGTACCAGAGTAAACCGGCGCACTTCAACCCCAACGAAATATATCTCAGTGTCAGGCCGGGCTTCGAAAGTGAAAGTTGTGTCAATATCGTTCCCTAACGTTAAGTGCAACGAAAACACGTGGAAACTTCAATCAGCTCGATCGAGTCTACTGAAAGATAAGTAAAATTAAACTAAATGTTTGCTTACTTTAAGAAATATAACACCTAGTTTTATAATGGGTGTTTAATGGAAGTAGGCAATGTTAAAACGTTAACTGAACTATAAGATTAATTTTGCTCTTTAATGAAGGATAAAAGTGAATCATATTTAAATCAATATTAAACATGAACTTCCGGGAATCATTACCCGAACACAGGTGTGTAATTATTTATACACTAGATTCGTGAGTGTTCCCAAGAAATTATGACTCTGGCTTAATAAGACTACTAAATCATTGATATGTGTTTTAGTTTAACTCAATTGGTTAAAATAAAATAATTTTCCCACTAAATAAATTAAACGTTATAAACAAACCCAGGTCACACACACTTTTATACCAATTATAGTGTTTACCTTTGGCGAAGGAACCATAGACAAAATAAAGTGTTCTTTTTGTTGGAAAGAAATTAGTGAATCAAAAGACGAACTTAAAAGTGTCTTCTACTTTATAAAGACTATAAACGAACATGTCAACATGCAAATAAGTTAGGACTAGCATGTTTTTGAACATGTTTTCGCCAATATTAGTACACTCTAGAATGCTATGTTATATTTTGTAGTTTGCTTATGTGTTTCTTTCCTAGAATATATTTCTATAGTATTATTAATTGTAATACTTATAGTACATAAGAATGAAGGTTTATAAATGTCATATTTTTAGTACTTGTTATTATAAGCCTGTCGGTTCAAACTAGTCAAGTGAAATACCAAAGCTTAGTTAAACATTAATAGTTTCTTTAGCTAAGGGAGAAATATGATTCCTATTTAAATTTAAACTAATAGTCTATATTAAATATTTAAATCTAAATCGTAACAGTATGATATTATAATTAAAGAATTGTCCTACAACACGTATTAGCCTAATTCATGATTATATATAGTAATTTTCTATAAATCATATTGAATTTGGACTTTGTTTGAAATTAAGATTTCTGATTGAGCGTAGTGTTAACATGCAACCTGGGTGCAATAGGTTGAAAAGGTTACCAATTAGAAATTATTTGCGCGGTTATTGTGGAACTTTTGAGTAAATTGGCCGTCTTTATGAAATTTATTAAAAAAAAAAAGTTCTCCATTCGACATTTGGTCCAAACTGGAATACTTTACTGGGAATCTAGGTATAACATATGGAAGTTACCAGTGCATTCACGTTAAATTCTATACGTAATTTGTCTGAATTTAGTGGAGGTAGCAAATTATTCAATATTTCACTAAGCATGTCTCAGGTCGCTAGCTCAGACTTAGATGATGCACACATCTGATAGTAATCCAGAATTGACCCCTTTAAATTATTATTTTAATTTGGTTAACTATAATTAATTTTTAGTTTTTAACGCATTTGTTTCAATTGGAGCCGCCAACCAACAATTGTTACCAAGAAAAATTGTCTATTTTTCTTATAACAATGTTTGTAATCTTCAACGAATTTAACAAAATGCCCTAGTCAAAGGAAGTAGCTTCATACTATTTGAGTCAACTGTATCATTATTCTACATGGGCTCGTTTTACTCAACATTTATTAGTTTAGTTTATTCATGATAATTGATTACTTCTGGATTAAGGTGAATTATCGGGATTTTTCTTATTTTCTACCCGCCTCGGTGGCGTAGTTGGCTAACGCGCTTGTCGTGTTGAGCTCGACCACTGAGGACGGGGAGATCGAGTTTCGAATCTAGGTCGGGTGAACTGGGGGTGTTTTTACTAAATGGTTTTCCACTCTCTTTCCACGCAAATGCGGGTTCACTTCCTCGAATTCAACCTNACTTCCTCTATTTAAACCTTCCAAATTCCTAGTCCATTAGAGTAATTAGTACTTAAAGCGTATAACCCGAACGGGTAGTAAGACGCAGTGCTAAGTATTAAGTATTAATATTCTTATTTTCTATTTTTTTTATCGGATCCGAGGAGCAATCATCGAATTTCTTTTTTCCTATAACATATCGTAAAATATGACGTAAATTCTTTATGACAATGAATCTTGAACTGTATTGTTATCTTAAGGGTGCTTAACTTAGGTTCTTAATGACTAATAAAGCTTTGTTATAAATTTAAACTATAAGCCTGGATGACAGGTACAAACTCTTGGCTGGAGTATAACGTGTTAACTTCCTCTACCAACCAATGGTTAAAAGAAGGGGAGGGGTGTCCAATTGTCTCGTCAACAAACAATTTATTTTACCAAAAACATTTTTTTTTAGAGAAAATAGGTTTACTCGGGGAGCCTAAATGGTTAGTTCTTCAAAATAGAGAAAAGTTCCCTAGGAATTTTGAATTTTTATCAATCAATCCGGTGCATTCTGGAAAAGTTCTTACACTTAACCTAAATAAATGGAAGCGAGCTAAACACAATATGCTAACTACTTATATTCTTTAATGCCTGAACCAACGGTATTCTACCAAGACTAGGTACTACCGCCATATTGAATTACTGTAGGGAGATAGGAAACTTTCTGCCATTCAAGCAATTACTTTTGGATATTTTTAGGACTCGTTTTGAAGGGACGACATGGATACCCACATGCTACTTAAAGATGAACTATTTTATGAAATTTCAATTAGATACACAGAACCATCGTCCTCGGTGGCTGAAATGAGGAGTCAATTAACAGACCTAGATACCAATTTTAATAAAAATCGTTAGTTGATTTTGAGAAAATCGATTATTTTTCTTTTTGCCCTCTATTAAACTACTCTTAATTTTAAGTTTAAACAGACACACAGACAGACGTCATTGCAAATATCACTTTTTAGGGTTTGGGGGGTCTTTAGACGTCGACATCCATCAACATTTCTGGTTAGATTTTCTTTTGCGGTCGCAATACTTTTTTTTACCTTTTGTGTTCGAAAAGTTAAAAAATATCTATATTTACGTATAGCTTGAAAGTTATTGGTTTTATAAAAATATACTTATAAAATATTTGTATTATAAAGAGACCTACATATTTGTAGCGATAAATAATTTCATATCTCAAATAGTTAAGAGTTATTATAAAAAAAGATAATCTACTCATCAGACCGGAACCCTTAAAGCCATTTTGCCGAAATATTGAAAGAAGCCATTTTGTTTGGAATATTTATAAACGTTTAGAAATAAAATTTAATCAAAATCGTTACAGCCGATTTTGAGAAAATCGACTTTTTCTCTTTTTGCCCTTCAGTAAACTACCCTTAATTTTAGAGTTAGATATCCACTTCCAAAAATCCCTCGGGGAAACCCTATGAAAACCCTAGATACCAAGTTTTAGTCCGATCGGTAAAATAGTTTAGGCTCTAGTTGGAGGTACAGACAGACAGACGGAAAGTCAAAAACAACTTTTTTGAATTCGGGGGGGGGTTATGAAACGCCAAGATTCATCAACATCTGGAGTTCAATTTTTTTGACGATCACAATACTTCCTCTCTCTACCTGTAAGATAGCGAGAAAGTAAAAATTATTAATATATTTCTAGATGACCACCCGATTGAGAATCGATACACGACTTTCTTCGTCAACAGATTCCAAGTTCAAAGCAAGTTTGGTCTTTGGAGCGCTGGAATGACAGATTAAAACTAAACTTATAAACTAAATTAGCTCTTGAACAGACAAAACGCCAAGCCCCTCAAACGTTAATTCATTATCATTACTGTGAAAGATGAAGCTCCTTTTTCACCAATGATTGATATTACGGCCATGACAGGAATCGAACTTGAGACTCATAGATCATGAGTTGGAGGTGCTATCACCTGATATAAGTGGTCAGCTCAGATATATAGAGTTAATGTTATATTTAGTTACTCATCTAGCTCATTAATTTTTATCACATAAATTAAAACTTAATTTTTAGTTATTTTGTTCGTACCCTGGAATTATTGAAACAGGTTTACGCATCACCGGAAAAGAAAATCATTTCTATTTCCTTTCTTACATGAGTACGCTTTCTGTATAAGCTACCTTTTTTTTATCCGAGGAACCTGAGTCAGCTGCCATCACTCCCACACTGAATAATTAAACAAGCTCTCAATTTTTCATCAAGTGGCAACGTCCAAGTTGTCTTGAAAGTAATTACTTCCAACTTTATCTTTTCCCTTTTTATTTTATCCGACGTTCTTCATTATCTTTAAGGTAACTGCTTCTCTCTCACTCTCTTTTGGAGAAATTCTTGAATCTCTGAACAGGTGATTAGCAGACATTTAGCTTTAACTAATTGTGATCACATTTTGATAATCACTTTCATGGATCCAATGCAATAGTTCAAAATGTACATAGCTCATTTATCTCAAGATAATATATAATTATATATAGATTTTTACTAACCATACCTCGATCTTTTTATGAACCAAGTGATTATATTGGCTCATGACTCACAAACTAAGTTAACTCTAGAACAGACAAAACAGCAAGTCCTTAGATGATTTAGTCGTCGCCGTGAAAGAGGAAGCACCACTAATATATATCTGCCTTGATGGCAATAGAACTAAGAAAATTTAGTTTGACATACAGACACGCTGTTCACTTAGTGTATACGTCAGACATATATAATAAATCAAGACAAAGATTACTGCTTGAAAAATTATGGTTTGTTTGAATAATAAAACAAAATCTATGACACCATTTATATATTTTCCACGTTCTCGTTTAAAGAAAGATTTGTAATCGAGAAGATTTTCGACTTCTTGATTATGATATATAATTTGAACTTGTTGTTCCGCTCTTTGTTGTTCTTCTGGCTTCGGGGAGCGGGGAGGTGCGTCGTCTAGACCTAGGTCTAGAAGTCGCTGCTG
>CABEEJ010008772.1:8021-22059 GCA_901482245.1 Timema douglasi
GGGGGGCGGGAAATTACTCACGTTACAAAGAGGTTATGACTAATATTTAGATGAAATACACTGAGAGAAAGAAGAAATCAAAATTATAAATCATATTTTGGGAATTAACCTTAGTTCCACTGACAAGAGATTTGAACCTTGACCTTTCAATAAATTGCAACTATAAACAACCACTAAACAAACACATTGTTCCCTTGCTGAGCTAGAAAGAGAGAAAATGAGAACGAAATATTATGTTACGCTACGCAAAGCACACACAAAAAAAAGTTTTGAAAAAAAATAAAATCAGATTCATCTGTGTTCGCGTGTGGTCGAATCATGGCCCTGTGACCGCAGTCTATTCAGTTTATCATTTTGACCCCATTTAGTTAGAAGGGGTGATGAATGCTATATTTTATAATTATTACCCTCCCCCCGTACCTAACTTTCATTTGCATGTCGGTCTGCACTGAATGAACACAATGGTAACACAACGCCGAGGGGTTAACGACGGGGGAAACGTTATTTTAAATACCCCTCCCCGACCTCCTTAGTACGATTTGATTGGTCGTCCGGGCTGTATTGATTGGGGGTGGCCGTTTGGGTAACAAGGTATATATTTTCGGGGTGAAATTTATTAATTGATGTGAGAGATAAAAACGCAATTTTGATATCGATCAATCAAAGGTCCGATTCAATTAGAGTTTATGATATAAAAATAATCATCGATTCTATGTTACGTAATATTAATTTTATTGTACAAAACTGTAAAATAAAAGAATTTTTTTATGCTTGCTCCACTTCTTAATACTCGACCTAGATATGCACATATTTACACTGATGGGATGTGTTTAAGAAAGGTATAATTAATAGGTGATGCACCTGAATATGCGTGAAATAATAATCGCCAAACTATTTAGAAAAAAAATAAACTCTGTTCACTGGCTCAGAATTCGATCCCCGTGCTCCCCATTACTGACAAACCAAACAAAACTAGACTGGTACGTGTATACACATGACCAACAGTGCTTATAATTTGTCTGTCAGAATATATTAATATTACCCCCCTAAATATTAGTAAAATTATCGATTTTTAATTTGATTTTAGAGCTTGATTTATAAACACAAAATTACATCAGCATAAACCAAACAAACTGGGGGACAGTTAAACTAAAAAGAAAAAAAAATCGCCACCCAACAAAATTGCGTATCTATTCCTCCCCTCCCCCCTTCTTACCCTGCCCCCGAGAAAATGGCTTTGAGAGTATTTTACATAAGCGGATATCCAATTTTGATTTTTTTTTAAATGGGCATATCTCCACAACTATTTGAGATAAGAAAAAAATGTATCATTACAAAGTTGTAAGATTATAAAATATAAAATAATATTATAATAAATATATTTTTATAAAACCAATAGTTTTTGAGTTATAAGTAAATATAATTTTAAAATAAAAGTTTGGGAAGTGGGTAACTGAAAATTTACATAGCTAATTCAACAGAAAAGTATATAAATAATTATTATTATTATGTTCATATTATACACATGTTATACTTACTCTAACGGAGTAAGGATAAAGAAGGAAGCATTTTAGAGCTAATGTAGCTACAATTGCATGGAAGGAGAGTGGGAAACCATTTAGATAAAAACCACCCTCGGGAGAACCAACCTATATTCGAACCCCGATCTAACCACCTTCAGCAGTCCAGTCTAACCCGAGTGTGACGCCTAAGACTAGTCAACCACTGAAGCGGGTTTTAAATTAATAAGCCCAAAATGCTTATGGAGGGGAGGCGGGTCAGGATCATCTAAAAATGTGCGAAACTAACATATAAAACTGTATCACCTAATTAGTAACAACAGAAGAGATACGTAGGTAGTGTGTGTGTCATAGATTTCTTTTTTTTTAGTTTATTGTTTCACTATGTTTCTGTAACAATGTATATTATTTCATTCAACTTATTCTATGATAAAACATAGGCAGAGATTTTGCTATGCATGGCTTCGTTTTTAAGTAGATTAGCGAAGAAGTCTGTGTGTTGTGTCGTATCATTTATTTTAGACTGTAGAAGTCACGATTTTTTTTTTTTAATATGATAGAAGTCAAGGAGCTTAACAGTTAAATTAATAATAAGGTGATCTCTAAAGGGCCTTTGTGTTTGGCATCTTTTCTTCAATACTTAGAGCCATTTCTTTTTTCTCTCTTTTGAACTTCAATACTGAATTATTTTTTTTACATTTGTTATTGAAAAGGTAATCTGTCTTTGAAAAAAAACTCTATTTTTCTTTACTACCCCTCTGGCACTCGCTATGTTAGTGAAATATATCGACATATCTCACATAACTTTTATTTCTTCTATTATTCCTTATTTTAACTTTCCTATAGTAGAAAAAAAAATCATCAAAGGTCAATCATAAAATCAATTGGTAACATTGTGAAACTCTGTATATTTTTTAAATATATAAAATAAAGTCTCTATTTATTTAATAATAATTAGATACGTAATATTAAAACTCGTGTTTCTTTTCCCATTAAATGTAGTATAAAATGAATTGTGTGACGTAAGAAGGTATTAATAAACTTTAATAGAAAAAAACGTACAATGATATGAAAATGCACAGGAAGTTTGAAAATCCAATTATTTTTTTTAATGTTGACACATTCTAGTGAATCTGCTTGTCATAATTGTTCAATGTATGTGTGAATTAGCTGCCCAATTATATTAAATAAAAATAAGATATTTTATTCAAATTTGAGAAGAGAAAGGTACTATATTATGACAATCGGTATAAAGGGGCTATCTACCTAATTATCCTTGTGAATAAAGAAGGAAAGGGGATTTTTATTCAAATTTCATAAAAATAAGGATATTAATTTAGCAGTGCACAGATAATTTAGCATCCCAATCATATTTATTTTTACTTAAAAGAAAGGAACTTTAAATAAATATGTACAATTATTATCCTTGTTAAAAAACGGAAAATTTATTCAAATTTGAAAAAAAAATAAGGCTATTAGATTTTAAATTTTAAGGGGGGGTTATCAAATGAACTTTTTTTTTAATAATTAATCAAATTTGTAAAATATGGTATAGTAAATAAATAAATACGTATCGTCAATAGCGTCCTTATTTTAGAGGTTTACGGGTATATTTTAGAGTTTGTAAATTAAAATCATCTATAAACTTCTCTTCGACTAACACGTCTAGTGGCTTGTGAGTGACAGGCAGCCCAATTCACCTTTTCTAGTCCACCACATACACCTCTCACATCATACTAGTATATTGCCCCCTCTGTCGTGACAGTGTGGTCAGGGGGGAGATAGCGAATGTACTATACAGTACTTTAATTGCGCGCGTAATAATTCTGTCACGGACTAGCTTGCGACAGACACGCTCGAAATATCACTCACTCACTCACACTAACCGCTAACAAATGAATCATGAAATACTATCTTTGTGTTTAGACAGGTCGATATTCTATAGATGGATGGAGAGATAGTTAATTATATGGATAAATGCTTGTGTGATTGATAGATGAATAACTTCATGAATATTATATGGATTGCTAGTTAGATGCATAGATTAACAGCTTAGCGGTTCTCTCTGGGACTAGATATATAGGCTAGATGTATAGAAATATGGATAAGAATATATATGTATAAAGAAAAAACCAAGATAAAAAATAAAGAGAGACAATAAAAAAACAAAGAAATAAAAAAGACTGATATAAAAGATACAGAGAGATAAAAAAAGACATATAGAGAGACAAAACAGAGAGATAAATAAAGAAAAATAGAGATTAAGAAATGTAAAATGAGTTCCACAAAATAATAGATTTGATTAAAGGGAGGGAATATGCGAATAATTTTTTTTTTAAATAGAAAGAAAAAAAGTTAAAGTGAAATATTATGAGAAATAAAGGTAGATAAGAATATATATATAGAAGAGAGAAGGATAAATCAATTTAAAAGACCCCAACCATTTGCTCACATATGTTTGTATCATAATTATTTGAGCCGGCATTTAGAAAAGAACACACCATTTACACAACCTTACCAAAGATTAAATGCTGTCTTTAGTGGAAAAAAACTGTTCTATCTGTATCAGAGAATTTACTCTCTTTTTTTTTTAGCACCGCGTCTTACTATCCATTCAGGGACAAAACGTAGCTAGACTGATGGCTTTAAGGATTAGTAAAGTTGTATTTTTATAAGAAGTGTACCCCCGTTTTGGTGGGAGCAGAGTGGAAAACAATTTTGGAAAAAACCACTCTCAGTACATCCGACCGAAATTCGATTGAACCTCAATCTCACCGTAATCTGCAGGCTAATTAACTGCGAGAGTAGCGCGTTAGACCACACGGCCGCTGGAACGGGTCAGGTAAAGGGTTTTTGAGAGATTGGGAGCCAAGGTTCACATCCAAAGTATTGCCTAAATTGGTTTTGCTATTTATTTTTAGATTCATCCTCTAGTCAAGCTACTCGTGTGTGTGTGTGTGTGTGTGTGTGTGTGTTTGTCTGTCCTATATTTACACTAATGATGATTATTATTTTGTAAAACTCAAAGAAAATATATCCCAATTCGAATAGAGGAAAAGTGGAAATACAAGTATATTCAATTTTTTTAAATAGTAAATAAAATATTATAACAAACTAAGTGCAAATACAATCATTAATTACTTCACTTTATAATTTATTTTCAAAACATCTTTAGAAAAAATGTAATTGCACAAAATGTTTTCATTTTTAAAACTATTTTTAAAATGATTAAAATAAATATGTATTGTATACACCTCATAAAGAGTTTTTATTTTAACATGATGCTATAAATAAACACAAACCATGGTAGAATAACTCAGTTAAAGAGCTAATTTGGAACTATATTGCTATCTAGATATTTATATTTTTATTTAAAAACACACAAGAACAACGAATGTACTGTACATGATGGAAGCGAATGATGATTGGCATTTATGACCCCTAAGCTTTGACCTGACGTTTATGTATAATTTGTTTTACGATTAATGATTGAATTCCAAAACATTCCCACAAGATTTCTCCCTCGCCGTAACATATGTCCCCCCGAAGCTACTCATTATTTAACCCCACCCCATGACGTTAGGACATTTGGTGAAATTTAAACCAATTACTCGTTTAAAACAGTATGTAACATCCCAGCCGGACAGAAACCCATCGATAAACTGAAATATGGTCACATCACGGAATAAAATGACACTATACCCGGCCCCTTGGCGTAGTGGTAGGAGCACCTATCTACCAACCTAGGGGTACCTGGGTTCGATTCCCAGCTGTTACTATGGGTATTTTTCCTGAAAGTGGAACTACCCCTACGGTCACCATACACCAGGGTTTGGTTGGTTTGTCTTAAGTTAGGTTTAAGTGTTTTCACACCCTCATACTCACTATCATCTCAACTCATCTTATCGGGAAATAGAAAGAGCCTCCACGGAAAGGAGGTATGGTTAGTACATTCGGGCATCCCCTGGGCAACGGTACATTTGTACTGGCTAATATTTCCACAAACTGGGCTACGATTGATGCCCAGACACGCACACACACACACACACACACACAGATATATATATCCAGGATGTTTGGAAATTCATAGCCCAAACAGCAAATATAGCTTTTTTTCAACTAAACGTAACACAAAATCCCTGTACACTTACATCAGGAAAACTATGCTAATACCATTAAATTGTGTTCGAAGTTTCGACGTACAGCGCCGGGAAAGCAAATCTGTCATGCATGCGTGTACAACAGGTTGCATAGGAGCTAGCTGCGCGGCACTGCACACATGTAATAGTGCCAAGCACTTTCTGTGATGTAGGACCATTAATGATGACCCTCAGAACGTATTCCCATTTCTAGATGTACTGGTGTGCTATTTACTATTCATCGTGGTATGTTCTGCTGCCGCGCTCCACGATGTTGAAGTGTGTAGTGCCGTACGCCTAACTCCTATGCAACCTGTTGTACAAGCATGTTTTAACAGCTTTGCTCTCCCGGTGCAGTACACCGAAACTTTGGACACAATTGAATGGTATTAGCATAGCTTTCGGGATGTAAAGGATTTTGTATTACTTTTGATTCAAACAATCTATATGTGAAGTTTGAGCTATGAATTTGCGAACATTCATTATATACTATGATAATTATGATTGTATATTTGAGAACAAATTACCAAGAAAGATATTTGGGTCTAAGATAGGCGAACAAATATCAGAATGGATAAAGCTACATAATGAAGAAGTTAATGGCTCGCATGCATCTACAAACATAATAAGGATAATCAAGGCGAGAAAAATAAGGTTGGGAGATCATATGACGCATATGGATGATAACAGGCCTGTACACAACATTTTAGTTGGGAAACCTGAAGAAACAACACCCTTTGGTAAGCTGAGACGTGAATGGGAGGATAATGTGTAAATGTATTTGAAGGAGGTTGAGGTGTCAGGTTGTATATCGGGTGGAGGTGTTTCAGGATAGGGTTTAATGGTGAGCTTAAGTTCTGTAAGTTACGTGTACTTTACGGCTCCGTAAGACAAGATTGCAAGATAAGAGTTGCAGGAAATATTGGATCTGCCGGTGGCGATAGGGAGAAGATATGGTATAGAAAACAACATTGAGAAGTCTAAAGTGATGGTGATTTCAAAAATTGAAGAATCGCTGAAAATCAAAATTGTAAACCAGGAGTTGGAAAACATAGAGCAGTTCAAGTACCTGGGAAGTCCGCTGACAAAGGATGCCAACTGCACCAAGGAGATTAGGTCGAGGATCGTCATGGCCAAGGAAGCTTTCGACAAGAAGAGGTTACTGCTGACCAGCAAGTCGAGTTTGGAACTGAGGAAGAAACTGATGAAATGCTACATTTGGAGCATAGCGCTGTATGGAGCAGTAACTTCGTACTCTTAGGATGATGGGAAATAAATACTTGGAGAGCTTTCAAATGTGGTGCCGGAGAAGACTTGAGAAGACCAGGTGGACAGACAGGGTGACAAATGAGGAAGTCCTAAGAAGAGCGGGTGAGAAGATAACCATTTTGTTATTATTAGCACCGCGTCTTACTACCCGTTCGGGTTATACGCACTTACGCTAATGTGTAATGGTAGGGTGATTGTGAGATGAAATGGAGGACCTACAGTTTAACGTGGGATCCGAACCACGGTGGGAGGCCTGGCATTACCCACATTCACAAGATGGCTTGTCAGAGGTGAAGGAAGGGTTTGGTAATCAGATAAATCTATGCCGGGACCGAAGATTGAACCCCGGCCACCAGCATAGAAGTCTGACACCTTACCCTCAGACCAATAGGTCACCACGATAACCATTTTGGATGTGATTATTTGGCGCAAAGCAAACTGGATCGGACACATCCTTAGGAGTAATGGTCTTCTGCATGACGTCATTCATGAGAGTAAAGGTTTAGGGAAAGAGGAGCTTAGAAAGGAGGAGGTTTTGAATATTGGATGACTTTAAAGACATAAGAAAATTTTGGGAGCTCAAGGAGGATGCAGGGAATGGGGCACATTGGGAGGTGTAAGTTCAATGACAAAAGTAAATGGGCCTGTAAAAAGACAGAACACCTGATAATAATAAATACCATATAGTGGGTTAGTTAATTAGTTGGTTAGCTTATACCAACGCTAATTGGCACTATAAAAACCAACAATATATGCATTCATCCTCTTCACAGCTCCTACCCAGACCGGATTGTATCTACAAGTAACCTTAGATATCACCTGAGGCGGTGGTTGTCAACCTGTAGGCCTGAAACCCTTCAAAGTTGGACCACCAAACTTTGTGTCACCTTTTTATCGCCATTACTCTTCAAATAAGTTTTCCCCAAATCTCGCGAACATAAAATTCAAATAAATGGTACGACACCCCATACAGATTCGTTCCTTTATCAAGAGAAGGTTCCATTTGCTTACAGCCAGGGACCTGACAGTTATAGTCTGTTCATAGTAGGAGTGGTGTTAGCTGACAGCTGACAAATTCTCATGTATCCATTCACTAGGGGTGTGTGGGATTCCCACGGGGAAAAAAATATTTCCCGTTCCCGACCCGATGGTCGGGAAACATATTCTGTAATCCCGAAAAATTCGGGAAAAGTTAGGGAAATGCATATTTTTTTCATATTTAATTTACTTTTAAACTTGCTTTTCATGTTTTCTTTTTATTATTAAAATATAAATAAGTAATCCAACCTATTCTATATGTAAGTTTAGATTTAATATGTGTTTCATAAATGTTTATAATTTAAGTAACCTAAGTTATAGCAAATGTATAAAAAAATGCTTAAATTTTCAACTTTATATATATATATATATATATATAATTGTTTGAATTTCTTATATTAGGGCCCATGTATTTATTTAATAAATTAAATATTCTCAGTGTTTTAAAATGCGTAATATTAGAAAATTTAGAAATAATCAGCTTTACATTTTTTATTCCCGTCTCCGATCTCGTCTCGATGGTTGAGTTGAGTCCTGACTTTGTCTCGAACCAAAAAAGTCGATCTCACATAATACTACCATTCACCAAACCATATGATCTACAAAAGAATATTATGTTGAACTGCTGTCACTTTTGGAAGCCAAAACTTTCACAACGAACCATTTGTTTTAACCATTTTTCATTTCAAGCATTTTGTACATTATTGAAACACGAACTTAGGAAACAACCGATTGGATATTTCTTTTTTGTGGAAGTGCTGTCTTTGATTCACTTTAAAAAAAAATGTTTTCAAACTAGAGCTTCTAAAATGCTGCATTTTCTTCATATTATTATTACCGCGTCTTACTACCCATTCGGGTTGTATGCACTTACACTAATGTGTAATTATAGGGTGATTGTGAGATGAAATAGAGAACCAACAGTCTAACGTGGGATCCAAACCACGGTAGAGGCCTGTCATTCCCCACATTCACAAGATATGATTAATACACTTCTTGTCAGCGGTGAAGGAAGGGTTTGGCAATCAGATAAATCTGTGCCGGGACCGAGGATCGAACCCCGGGCCCCCAACACAGAAGGCTGGCACCTTACCCCTGGACCACCAGGTCACCCCTTCATATTTATAAATATGGTGAACTGAACATAATGAGCGTGGTTTTCTACGTCATAAAAGCGTATTTGGTTGTATTTATGCGCGTTTGTTTACAAAATAAAAACGTTTTATTTTGAAACATATATATTGTATGGTTATTTCTCTAAGTTATAAAAAACTGATAATTTATGATATGTTGATATAATATTTTAATCCTATTATTTTATGTAGGTTAATATCTCTTGTTAACACACCTGGGTAACAAAAAACATGACAGTGTTATGAATATATTTTTTCTTTTAAAAATTTACAAAATATTCAAACATATAGTAATCCTAATGCAATAAGTATTATTATAATAGTTTGACTACACTTTTTATTTATAATATAGTGGTACTAGGAACATTGTAATGATTATATTTTATACGTCCCTTTTAATTAACTAATAAAGATAATCAGATCCAACCTACTATGATAATATTCCAAATGTATTTAATCACCAGGTGACCTGGTGGTCTAGGGGTAAGGTGTCAGACTTCTATGCTGGCGGCCGGGGTTCAATCCTCGGTCCCGGCACAGATTTATCTGATTACCAAACCCTTCCTTCACCTCTGACAAGACATCTTGTGAATGTGATAAATGCCAGGCCTCCACCGTGGTTCGGACTCCACGCTAAACTGTAGGTCCTCCATTTCATCTCACAATCACCCTACCATTACACATTAGCGTAAGTGCGTATAACCCGAATGGGTAGTAAGACGCGGTGCTAATAATAATAATAATAATAATATTTAATCACCACTATCTTTATCAGTAAATGTATACTTGGTGCAGCATCATTCTGTCTCTGTCTATCAGCCACCCAGGTGAAATCTTCTTGTAAGGCAAGGGACGAAGGATGGATATTCAGAGAATGTTCTAGAAGACAATTCTTCGTGAACAAACCTTTTGGCAAACACGGGTGTCGTCACTAGTTCGGTAGTCGCTAGCAGTCCGGGTCTGCATACGTCAAGAGAAAAAATATTTTTTTATTAAACTCACAGGATTTTTAATAGGGACCGTAAATATTCCGCAGGGTCAGATTTTATTCAATCCGATTTTAGTAATGACTGTTAATTATAAAGTTAAATAGTGATACTTGTTCAGTGCAGTAATGACGTTTAATAAATACTTCATTAGAATGATGTAATTGATTTCAATTTAAACCTGATGATAAATCACAACGACATAAATTTGTATAATGCTATCATACAAAAACCCGCCTCGGTGGCGTAGTTAGCTAACGCGTTAGTCGTGTTGAGCTGCTCGACTGCTGAGGACGGGGAGATTGAGGTTCGAATCTCGGTCGGGTGAACTGGAGGTGGTTTTTCCTAAATGGTTTTCCATTCTCACTCCACGCAAATGCGGGTTCACTTCCTCTAATTCAACCTTCCCATTCCTAATCCATTAGAGTAATTAGTACTTAAAGCGTATAACCCGAACGGGTAGTAAGACGCGGTGCTAAATATAATATCATACAAAAATAGCATCAAATTTCAATAACGAGCAATCCTCGGATAAAGTGCGATCAAGACATCACACAAGTGGTTGCCCAAAGTGGTTGCCCAAAGTAGTTGCCCGAAGTGGTTGCCCAAAGTGGGGGCACGAAAGAACGATAGGGTGGTATTCGCAGAGTTGGGATCGGACGTCACAACATTGTAAATAGTTTCACATAGGTTAACATTAGTGACTTTCTATCAATGTTTTCAATAAAACATATTCCTACCATAAGCATGTTATAAAAGACTATTTATTTTTAAAAAAAAGGAAAAATAATTATAGAACCATTATATTAATCAATAAATTAATTTAGCTATAGGATAATTTTTTATTTGAGTAGCATGCTTATAAAATGGATCTTTATCAGAAATAAATATTGCATAGTTTCCTCTATTCTATGAGTATACTTTCCCGCAATACTTAAGTGTATGAAAGGTAGTATCAATTCATACCTCACGGCGTTTATATTTTAAAAGGGGATTACTAAAGCGAGTCATGGAGTAAAACATATCTTTCAGGAACAGTCGTATTTATGAGAACACTTAGAGACACCGAATTAGAGCGAGTGTTATTTTTACGAGCTTTTTACTAGTACATTAAATTGAATAGCTAAATATTTTGAATGTTAGTGATTGTATCATTTCTACATGTATTTTACACACGTGAAATAAAACTGAATAGGATATTTTCACGAAGTTGACTCGTTGAATTTTACATTCCAATACTGATATTCTTTAAATTGTAAAATGGCACGGATTTTATTCCGTTGTCCAGATGAAATTTTTCAATTTAAGAAATTTAAAATTAACGATATAAAAACAATAATAGGCTCTGTTATATATTTTAAAATTCTAGTGGGGAAAAAAGTGTTCCAAATGGTTCTTAGGAAGTAAATTGGAATTTATAGTGGTGGCGCAGCGTTGTGGTAAGGAAAGGACCTGACAACAAACCTAAACAAATGAATGAATAAATATTTATAGTTGAATTCGTTCCAATAACTGCTGTCTTTATGTTTTGAACTGATGTTGGCAGCAAGCTGTTGTAAAGGAAAGTAAAGACAACCTCCAAGAACTCCTACAGGACCTATAAAAGAGCTGCCGAACGTTTTTGAGAGAACGTGCCCATGGGGCATGTCAATAAATAATAATAATTATTATTATTATTACTAGCACCGCGTCTAACTACCCGTTCGGGTTATACGCACTTACGCTAATGTGTAATGGTAGGGTGATTGTGAGATGAAATGGAGGACAACAGTTTAACGTGGGATCCGAACCACGATGGAGGCCTGGCATTCTTCACATTCACAAGATGTCTTGTCAGAGGTGAAGGAAGGGTTTGGTAAACAGATAAATCCGTGCCGGGACCGAGGATTGAACCCCGGCCGCCAGCACAGAAGTCCGACACCTTACCCGTAGACCGCCAGGTCACCCATATCAATAAAACTCGGATAAATTCCTTCCTGTGCTCTCAAGGTGCTACAATAGTCAATCATAAATTCATAAACAACAGAAACCAAATGTGCTCATAGCGTTCCTGGGTGGAATTGTCCACCAGTAGGAGAACAAACAGGAGAGGAAGAAAATATAGATGTAAATACAATGTTTTTGATCACCCTCTTAATAAATTACACCATCCAGATTACAAAAATCCACTCTAAGCTCCTATACCAGATATATTTTGTTTCACGGACATTTAGCTCTTAGTGATCAACAGAAATATGTGGATTGTTGTACTTTTCAGAGGGAAAATGTCAACTTTTAAACTATATTTACAAGTTTATTATGTATAGGGCCATATAACATAGTTTTGTATTATTGTAGTTAACACCAAACTCGTGTACTGTTAAAAAAATATTATCAATATTTAACCTAAGCGCAACTTCTGATTCGTAGTGTATCAGATACCTAAGCAGTCCCCTTAAAGGAGGATAGAAGGGGACATGAGAAAAAGGCATTGTTTTTGCAGTTTTTTTTATGGCAAAACTTTTTATTTGCCAAAATAAATAAAATATTGTTACAATACAAACACATAATGTAATTTTCTGCACGTGGTGACCTCAAAATTTGTTGAATATCCATCAAGGGTGTCCTGTAATTTAATAACAACTTTTTCTCTCCATTTAAAAAGTTTGTTAGATATGGCCGCTATGCTCATGACAGATATTCAGGAAGTGTTGATATCAATATGTGAATAAAATTAAACTCTACGTTTTCACTGGAGCAATATTTTATTTATTTTGGCCAAAAAAAATGTTTCACTATAAAAACTGAAAAAAAAAACTGGCCTATACTCGAGTCCCACTCCATTCTACCTTAAGTATTTTGAATAGCCAAGTGGACAGTTTTGATCTACAAATCAATGACAGTCCAGTCTATTACGCCTTTAGACGATTTGACCTTCGAAGCAGGTGTAGGCTCTTCAAAGGGCATAAAGCTTTCCTCTGTAGCTAGCGGTAATTCTATTAACAATTTCGTAATGAAAAAAATGCAAATTTCTGATAAATATATCAATAAAAAATTCAATCCTTGATTGATTTTATTCTCAACACTTTAAATATATTATTATTATTAGCACCGCGTCTTACTACCCATTCGGGTTGTACGCACTTAAGATAATGTGTGATGGTAGGGTGATTGTGAGATAAAATGGAGGATCTACAGTTTAACGTGGGATCCGAACCACGGTGGAGGCCTGGCATTTCTCACAGTCACAAGATGTCTTGTCAGAGGTGAAGGAAGGGTTTGGTAATCAGATAAATCTGTGCCGGGACCGAGGATTGAACCCCGGCCACCAGCACAAAAGTCTGACACCTTACCCTTAGACCACCAGGTCACCTCTTTAATTATGAAACAAAATTGATGTCTTCTATTCGTTTTATTATATAGATGGCTTTACAACTAATAGGAATGAGAAAATCAATGTATCCATCAATGTGAGTGAATATAATCAATTTTGTCGACAAAGTCAGGTATTCTGTCTGAATCATTGATACGATTTCAATACATCATGGATAGAATACTCTGGCTGTGGATTTGAGGCGTATCATAAACAATTCATTATAAATTACAGGTAAGAGGAGTTTGTTGAAACCATCCTAATCGGATATGTTATTGCTTTTTAATGAACGTACGTTTAAATGATTCAACGTTTAAAACTTCAACATCAAAAATAACTTGTTTAGTAATTTTATGAACCTCTATTGAATTGTTTCAGTTGGAAAGGCCAGTGTTTTTGAAGTTTTTATAGTAAAAGATTTTTTTTGGGGGTGGGGGAACGATATAAATTAAAATATTATTAATAATTAATATTAGCACCGCGTCTTACTACCCATTCGGGTTATTCGCATTTAGGCTAATGTGTAATGGTAGGGTGATTATGAGATGAAATGGAGGACCTACAGTTTAACGTGGAATCCGAACCACGGTGGAGGCCTGGC
>CABEEJ010008773.1:0-22058 GCA_901482245.1 Timema douglasi
AGAGCATTGGCGTACTAAGCCGAAGGTCCCGGGTTCGATTCCCGTGTCCAGGTGTCATTTTTCAATTTTCAGAATATGATAACTATTGTAGAGGTCTAAAAGAAGTGCCTGTCCGGCAGAAGGCAGTTGGCGCAACATTTCTTAATGTATATCATCCGGGCCAGAAGCTCTGTGTCCCGCCTGGGACATCGCATAGATAAGTTCCTCTTTAGTAAAGGAGGAGTTATAGTCCTCCCCCCGACTTTGGCCAAAATCAATAGTAAGACGCTCGATGTTCCGCTTATGCACAGTGAAATCGTTAGAGTAGCTCGCAGAGATAAAAATAACGGCGAACCTCGAGCCCAATACATTGGCAACCTCTACAAGGAAGGAGACATGCGAAACGTTAGACATGAGGGCAGGTATACTATTAATGGAATGTTTGCTACTAATTAATTTACGTATATTGTCCCAAACCTTAGTAGTGAGAATGGTAATTTGAAGGGTATAAATAAACTGTCTCCAAGATCCTTTTCTGCTTTCTCGAATAACACGGCGAGCTAGAGCGCGTAGAATCCAGAATGTTTCCAGACTCTCCAAAGTGGAACGTCGATGAAAGAGGCTTAGGGCCCGTCGATGAAAGAGGCTTAGGGCCCTTCGACGAGCAGAAATAGCCAACCGACACTCCACGTTCCATAAGGGAAAAGGAAGGTAGCGCGGATTGGGAGAGGATTTAGGGATGGAAGCACTCGCCGCCACTTGACCGTCGAAATTAAATGCCTAACCTTAACATCGATGTCAGGATGTTGGGATTCACCAAATACGGCGAGCTCGCGGAATCTATCCCAGTCAGCACGTTTTAGTACCCATTGGGCTATCCTCACTGTACTGGGAGGATCTTCAAGTGGTGAGAGCAGAATGGGATATTGATCACTGCCGCATAGGTCCGAGTGAACCTCCCATAGATAGTGGGCAGCGATCCCGGGAATACAACAGGTTAGGTCGATAGCAGAGGATACACCATTTAAGGTAAAGAAGTGTGTCTGGGTCCCGGTGTTCATTAACACCAGATTTCCCGAGACAAGAATATCCTCTACCATCCTCCCACGGGCGTCTGTAAAATTAGACCCCCACACCAGGTTATGCGCGAAAAAATCCTCCAGGATTATATAGGGGGTGGGAAGTTGTATAAAGAGTGCCTCTAGAGTCCTCTTAGGAACACGCTCTCCCGGTGGGAGGTAGATGCGGCATATTGTTACCTCCAAAGGGAGTGAGACTCTGACAGCAATCACTTGAAGATCAAATATAACATTTATAAACTTATGGTATATATTGCACCGTGTAAGTATAGCCACACCTCCGCTATCCTGATCAAAGAATGGTTTGTCGGTACGATATACATCGTACCCACGAAACATCGGGTTATCAATTGGGTGGAAGTGGGTCTCCTGCAAGCACAAGTTGGGAGGATTCAGGGAAGAATTTTGTTGTTTCATTTCTTCTACACGATCAAAGAAACCCGTACAATTCCATTGTAGTAGCGACATACTTTATTAATATAAAATTGAGATATCCTCGCAATCCATGACACTATCCTTTAAGAATAAATATTGGTTGAGGACCTTTTTAGGTCCTCTTGCCATTCCCAGTCTCTCCTGGACCTCCCACTTCAGGAGAGACTGGGTTGTTGGACCTTTGGATGAAGGCTTAGATAATGCCTTCGACGCTTTCTTTGGTTAATATTGTAGGCGGTCTCTCGCTGGTCCTTACTCAAGGGACCAGTGGGACTCGCCTTGGTGGACTGACTTGTTCCACGACACATCCCAACCGCGAGTGTGAGTGGCCCAACAACGGCCGCCTGTATTTTATTATCCCGAGGTGGGCCCTGGAGGGTTACCCGAATTGTATTTGGGGGGTAGGGGGGTTCCTGAGGCGGACTCGGGGTTTGTTTGCCCCCGGTGGGCTCGAAAGGGTTCCTCGAGGAGGTCTACTCGGTAGTATAGGTGGGGGAGACGACCTTTGTGGCATTATTTAAAAATTTAGGCGCCACAGAGGTTGGCGCGGAATCACTATAGATATCTCGAGAAGAGACCAATGGCATTGGTCGCGTTGGAGTATTAGTAAGATTAACTGCCCTATGGCAGTTGGGACAGTTGATGTTCTGACTGACAATCTGGCTATATGAAGTTTAAAATACCGGAGCCTGACCTGATAAGTATTCCTCGCGTGCATGGGCATATGAGATCTTTTCGTATTGTATTTCCAAAACTTTTTTCTCTACCTTCCATTTCGGACAGGCCCGAGACCAGGTGGAATGCGGACTCTTGCAGTTAACGCAGTACTTAGGGAATCACATGGTGTTTCGTGACCCTCCTGTCCGCAATCCGCACAGGTTTGTTTACCACGGCATCGCAGCTTTGTATGCCCAAATTCCTGGCACTGAAAACAGCGCCGAGGGTTAAGGACATACGGCCGGACCCTAAGCACGTGGAAACCCGCTCGGACCTCCTTTGGAAGGGTAGGTGTTGCAAAGGTTAGGATATACGTATCCGTCTTCTTTTCTTGTCCATTCTTTTTTGTGACAATACTGTACATTTCGGTGACATGCTGGGGGGAAAGCTCCTCACAGATATCCTCAATGCTCACGCAGTCGAGGTCATAGCAAGTGACCACTCCCTTGCAAACATTGAGGAACCTGTTAGGCTCCACCTTCACCGGTATATGAAACGTATTGCTCAACGGTATTTCCGAAATTGCCATTACTCTTGAGTACTGAATGTCATTAATTGTTTGTATCATGATCGTGCTATCACGCAGTTTTCTGATTGAAACATTAGATCTCGCTGAACCATTTATCACTCTTTTGAGGACAAATTGGCTTACTCGCTTTAAATTTTCATTTTACTCTACTCGAGACATCACCAGGGAGCGGGGCTGGGCCTCAACACCTAGGTTTCTTCTAATTGAGGGCTGGACGGCCTTGCCCGTTTCCGCCTCTTATCAATATTACGGCTCTGTGAGGGGCAGGGCAGTGAGATGCCAGCAGAATTTGGCAGTAATGTGCCAGCGGTGACAATCTGTTCGACCATGCTGTATTTGGGGACAACCTACAGAGTTCTCGGATCGTAAACCAAGGGTGATCCCAGTTGGTACTACCACATTAAGTCCTGTTAACTGATCCCGACGAGAGGCCCCATACGACGCTAGACATGACAACCTTCGCTTAGGGCATCAACAGGAGAGAGGTCGTCGCAGCAAGTGGGTGCAGGAAAGTGCCAATTTTACGTCCGGGTCCTCATTAACATAACCGATCTTTTCTAAAAGTAGGGTACCCGGTTATTGTCATCCCTGAGGCCCTTCTACTAGGATATTACAACCGGCGAACTTTCATTCAGGAGCTCAATTTCAATAGTATCCAGTAATTGTCCGAGAAGAGCCGGGTTTACTAAGGTCGTCAACGGAAAGGCCAAAGGCCTCCGTGCAGGATGAACGGCAGGAGAAAGGGAAGAAAGAAGTAAAGAAAGTAATACAAGCGAGAAGAAGGAAGGAGAAAGATATAGGAAAGGTTTGTCCTACACGAGGTAAGTCCTGCACAGAAGCCTCCCCTTTTAGTCGCTTCTTACGATAATCAGGGGTTACTGCGGGACTATTCTAAACCCCGTCCCACAGGGGGCGCCTCCATAGTGATGGGACTGATGATATTCCCAAACACTATTGTAGAGGTCCTGATGAAATGCCTGTCCGGCAGGGGGAAGCTGGCGCAGCATCTCATAGGGAATATCGCCAGGACCAGAAGCCGTGCTGACGGCCTGGGACAGAACGTAGGGCAATTAATTTATAGTAAAGGGGTAGTTATACTCTTAACCACGACTTTGACCAAATTAAATAATATTTCTCTCGATGCTCCGCTTATGCACTGCGAACTCGTAATGCTAAAGATTGCGAAGAACATCGAGCCCAATACATTGACGACCTCCACAGGGGAGAAGACAAGCGAACCGTTATACACGAGGGCAGGTATATTTTTACTGGAATATTTACTGCTACGTAATTTACGAATATTGTCCCAAACCTTAGTTGTGGGAGTGAAAATTGTAAAGGTAGAAATAAACTGCATCCAAGACTCTTCTGATTTCTCGAATAACACGACGTGCTCAAGCACGTAGAATCCGGAATGACTCCTTAACTTTGACTCAAACTGATAGGACTGTGCTGGGACTGTTTACTGCTGCCAACAATCTCGAACAGGTCATTTTCATAAGAGTTACCTTGTAAGACCGTTTTTGATTCACACTCATAGGACTGTGCTCAGGCCGTGCTGTGACTGTGTCGTCTTGGATCGTTTTAAAAGTGATTTACCAAGGTCACGGTCCAGCACGGTACGAACAGTCCTATCAGTGTGAATGTTGATGATGTCACCTTAATGTCGTCATAGTGTCATTTCACCTACTTCGGCTTCTTCCGGCAAGCGGCGAACCTTCACGAAAATTCTTATCTACAATCTGACAGTGGCTGTAGAACATTCCAACATTGTTAACACAGCCAAAACTATGGACGAAGAAAACTTAATAATTTTGGTTCAAGAATATGAATGCTTGTGTAATTTGCAGCATAAAGATTATGATAATAATCGTATTAAAGAAAATATTTGGAAGGAGATAACTGAAAAACTGAAAGCAAGAGTTAAGTAACGACTTTCTAAAGACATTAAACAGCATTCAATATTATGTTTTACCCTACCAACATAATTCTTTTAAATTTAGGTAACCCTCTTCGGTGGCCGCGTGGTCCAACACACCACTCCCGTGATTCCTATAAATATACCCTTAAGTATTCGTAGCGCAATTAGTACATAAGCTTATAGCCCGAAAGGGAAGAAGGTCGATGTGGTAAAAAAATAACTAAAAAAAATTGAGATGGCCAATAATTTATTTACAACCATTTATTTTAAATCTGTCATTAACATTTTATTTATGTACTTTTAACGGTAATTGTATTCATATTAAAACAATATTAATGGTTTATGTTTATATTGAAGTAAAAACACAACTTATTAATCTATGGATAGCCTACATAAGTGGTCATGTACTGGCCACAATCTTGCAATATATTGTATTGCCGGCAGTCGTGGTTCGAATCTCGGCCAAGTGTGGCTTATACATTTGATTTTTCACTATGATTGGACTCTTCTTTCCCGTTAAGTGTATTTACTCTTAGCTACCTTCCTAAGCCTTACTTACACAAAAGATTAGCCTTTACATAACTTTTGTGCTACAGCATATTAAAAAAAAAATATATATATATTACCTGGTAAGCAGGAATTACACATACACACTATGTAGGGTTTAGAATTAAATCAGAAAACAATAGAAATAGATCTAATACGATCAGATTTCCCCCCCAAAATTGTTTAAAGGTCTCTAAGACCAATAGTATGAACGCAATAGAACAGCATATTAAAATCTTTCTGTATATAATATTTTGTTTAAGATGAAGATTGTAAATCTAAATGGACAATGTTGCGTGCCTACTTTAGAAGAGCCTTGCATAGAAGAAACACAAAGAACGGACAAGCAGCAGAAAAAATTAGAAAATGGCGTTTTGAGAATCAAATGCAATTTCTCAAACATCACTTAAAAGAAAGAGAGTGAGTCATATTTCATGTTTAATTAAATTACACATTAATTTGATTAAAATCGTTCGGTTTAATATAATGTATATTGGCTAAACTTTTTTTATTACTGCAAATTGTATTCCTAGATATCTTGAAACTTTTTTTATTACTGCAAATTGTATTCCTGGATATCTTGAAACTTTTTTTATTACTGCAAATTGTATTCCTGGATATCTTGAAACTTTTTCTATTGCTGCAAATTGTATTCCAAGATATTTTGTTACAGAACTCAGACAAATGCACAATTTGAGGAAGATAATCCAGAGGAATTTGAGGAGGATCTGGCCGCTGCTGAAACGCCTTCTCCATCCCTGTCAACATCATCAAATTTAAATACGTCGAAAAAAAACTGTCCCTTGTGCAATAACGACAGCATTAACAAATTTCAAAGTCCAGAGAAAAAAATAATAATGAGGCCCACCCAAATAAAAAAATTAATGACATTCTTTGAAGATATTTCAGAGATCATGTCAAAGTTCCTTGAGTTGGACCAGGCAGAGATTAAACGAGAAATTTTCAATTTGGTAAATAACAGATAAATAGAACTTCTTCGACAAAATCAACCAATTCCTGCTAAATCTGTTCCTTCGCAACCTCAACCAAATACATTCCAATCATTTTACAGAGTCTTTTTCGCCTCTCTTCAAATCAAATTGTCAACCATCCTAATATGCAATATTTACAAACTCAATGAAAAGTGCATTAATTATGATATTATGAACTTATTGTTTTTATTTTATTTTACGTAACTTTTACATGTAATTTGTCAACTATTTACATCTAAATCACACAAAATATTAAAATGTATTCATTACCATGTATTTGTAAAACATGACAGTGGCCTATGTTATATATAAAATAACATCATATTTAGTATTTTTAATTTTAAGAATAAATATAATATTCATGCTTTGTTAAATTGACCAATTTGTACGAATATAATAAAAGTTACATACGATATTATTAACGAAATGCTGTTAAATTATTTAACTCCAGATTGGCTCCAGTCTCAAAGTCTCCCTACAGTGATATCATTTTTAAGATAGTTGTGCAAGACACACGCAGCCATGATATGATTACTTTGTCTGCGTTTTCAGGAGATAGTTGAATTCTACCATAAAATATTATATATCTTTGCGTTAGAATACCAAAAGTATTCTCAACAACTCGGCGTGCTCTTAACACTCTGTAGTTAAAAATCCTTTTGCTCTCATCACTTCGGGCCGAGCTTCCCGGATAAGGGCGAAGCAAATATCGTTTCAGAGGAAATGCTTCGTCCCCAACTATTATGTAGGGCAACGGTTCTTCGCTGTTAGGCAAATTATTTGGATTGGGTATATTGAGCAAATTGGCTTCAAGAGATCTCCCTGAATTTGATTTTGAAAAAAAGTCCCCCGTCACTTGACTTACCATATCCACCAACATCAATTATGACAAATTTATAATTTGCATCAACTAACGCTAACAGCACTACATAAAATGTTTTTTTATAGTTAAAGAAAAGAGATCCACTATTTTTTGGAGCTTGAATTTCAACATGTTTCCCATCAATAGATCCTATGCAATTGGGGAATTGCCATATTGAATAAAAAAAAAAGAGATCCACTATTTTTTGGAGCTTGAATTTCAACATGTTTTCCATTAATAGCTCCGATGCAATTGGGGGATTGCCATATTGAATAAAATTCTTCTGCCTTTTTTTTACCACATTTCTTCTGTAGGTTGTGGTAATTCCGTTTGCGAAAGTTCTTCCAAAATTGCACACATGTTGACATAACTATTGAATTTACAGTTGAGGGTGCAACTCTATAACTGAAGCTCATGGATATTTGTGAGCTGCCCGAAGCCAGGTACCTGAAAGTAATAATTACATGTCTGTCACATTTACATTTACTGTCTGGGTTTTATTAAAATATCTATCTAAACAACCCGTTATTCGCACAGGATGTGTTTTATAATATATATAACTAATGTTACAGACATATTTTAATATAGTTATATGAGGTATTCACTCTACCTTCACGACAAATATAGTTTCTCAGATCATCTATAAGTGGCTTTCTTTTTGGACACACACAATTTTTATGTCTATATCCCCCTCCCCTTTTAACTGTAGTCTCATTAAATTCTTATTAGTTTTTTAACTTTTATGATTAATTTAGTTTGGGCTGTCCCTTAATTAACTTTATTGCCAAATTTTATTTTATACTCATTTCCCAGAACCTCAATTTGAAATTTCCCATTTTCAGATTTGTCTGGTTATATGGGGCAATCCTTTTACCTTATTGCCAAATCTCAGTTTCCCAGCTCATCTATAAGTGGCTTATCATTCTCGACACACATACAAATAAATTCAGCCTTATATTTAGAGATAAAATACTGGTTATTATTGTTGTCTAATTTCCGTTAAAACTAAAATGATTATATGCTATGCTAACTGTTGTATATATTGCAGAAATGGTGTAAGAGATGTTTAGCGAAAATATTGCAGTAAACAACAACACATAGGATATAAATAAATTACAATGATTGTGTGTAAGTTCAATTGTATGGATAATATTTCATTTAATCTCAGCATACATTAATATTAAAGCAAGTCTTTCTTCTGACGTTATGCTACGTCTTAATCGTGTATCCATTTTTTCTAGATTTGTTTTAAAAGTTTCTGCAAGTTTTCAAACTTCGGAACACTCATTCTAAAATACTTAAACTTTTGATGGTCATCTCTGAGTCACCCAAATATAGTGTGAAATTCTCCTTCTCTTGCTATAAACACATTATGAACCCAGTATTTTCTTCATTTTCTCCTCTTTTTATCAAGTGAAATAAGATAAAAACCACATGCAACAATCGCATCTTCCTCTGTTTGATCCATGTCTACATTGCCGATTAGCGAAACAGTAGCGCTAACAGCACAGTCCCAGCACGGTCCTATCAGTGTGAATCAAACTTTATAGGCCCATCGACATAATGAGCTCATTAGAACCTTTAACAATATGAAAACATAGTAAAATCCCCATATGGAGAAAATCAAATTAAGCAATTCACCGGTCTGAATGGGCAGGTGAAATGACATGATAAACAAAAACCATAAATATAATACTAAAGTTTACATACAATTGTAAAAATACGCCCTGAGGGACAAGGTTTAGAATAGTCCCACGATAACCCCCGCTTGTCGTAAGAGGCGACTAAAAGGGGAGGCTTCTGTGTAGGTCGTACCTCGTGCAGGACAAAACTATCCTATATCCTTCCTTTCACCTCCTTGTTTCTTCCTTGCGTTTCTCTCTCATTCCTTCTCCCCCCTGCCGTTCATTCCTGCACGGAAGTTTTTGGCTTCTCCGTTGACAACCTTGGCTGCTAACCTCACTCTCCTCGGACAATTACTGGATACCTCTGCAATTGAGCTCCTTCATGTAAGTGCGCCGGTTGTAATATCTTGGTAGAAGGGCCTTAAGGATGATGAATAATCTGGTACCCTACCTTGAGAAAAGACCGGTTGCGTTCATGAGGACCCGGACGTAAAACTGGCACTTTCCTGCACCCACTTGCTGCGATGACCTCTCCCCAATGCGAAGGTTGTCATGTCTAGCGTCGTGTGGGGCTCCCCGTCGGGAGGGTTAACAGGGCCTCATTTGATAGTACCAACTTGGATCACCCTGGGTCTAAGATCCGAGTATTGTGCGGGTTGTCCCCAAAAATGGCATGGCCACCTCTTTTTTCGCTGCTGACAACTTACTGTCCGCTGGCACCGCACCACCAAACCTCGCTGACTACTCACTGCCCGGCCTCTTACAGGACCGTACTAACGACAAGAGGCGGAAACGGCTAGGACCGTCCACTCCTTTACAATTAAAATCTAGGAAGTGGAGAGGCCCCAGCCCCGCTTTCTGGTAATGTCTAGAGTAGACGATGGTGGGACCCTGAAACGTGCCAGCCCATTTATCCTCGTAAAAGTGATAAATGGTGCTGCGAAATCAGAGGTCTCTATTAGAAAACTGCGAGGTGGCACTGTAATGATCCATACCATAAATGACGTCCAGACGGTAAACGTAATGGGAATAACTGATATACTGTTGATCAATTCAGCACATTTACAGATAAAGGTGGAGCCACACAGGTTCCTCAATGCTTGCAAGGGAGTGGTCACTTGCTATGTCCTCGACTGCGTAAGCATTGAGGACCATCAGCATGTCACCGAAGTTTTCCAAATCATCACCAAAAAGAACGGACAAGAGAAAAATACGGACACATATATCCTCACTTTTGTGACTCCCACACTTCCAAAAGAGATTCGAACAGGCTTCCATGTGCTCAGAGTCAGGCCATATGGCGCTGTTTTCAGTGCCAGGAATTTGGGCATAAGAAGCTGAGATGCCGTGGAAAGCCAACCTGTGCATATTGCGGACAGGAGGCTCACGATACACCGTGTGAGTCTCCTAAGTGCTGCGTGAACTGCAAGAGTCCGCATTCTGCTTGGTCTTGGGCCTGTCCGAAATGGAAGGTAGAGAAAAAAGTCCTGGAGATTCAATGTGAAAAGATGATCTCTTATACCCAGGAACGCAAGAAATATATATCTAGTCAAGCTCCGGTATTTCATACATCTTATAGCCAAATTGTTAGCTAGAACAAAAATTTATCCAGCTGCCATTGCGCAGTGAATCTTGCTAATACGCCTACACGACCAGTGCCACTCGTCTCCAGGCCTACTCGAGACGCGCAAAGACATCCCCCACCAACTATAGAGGTGCCAAAATTTGTACAGGTGGCGACACCTTCACTAGTCACCTCCACCACCTTGACCCCTGAGGAGGCCTCCTCGAGGAACAACAGCGAGTGCTCCTCGGGAAACCCCGCCCCCCGAGCGCTCCTCGGGGTGCTAAACTACGTGCGGCGTTGTCGAGCCGCTCAATCCCACCTCTGGGACTCCGGAGATCGGGATGAGTGGTGGTACAGGTGAGACCGTAAAGGCGAGTACTACGGGTGCCTTGAGGAAGGACCAGCGTGAGACCGCCGATAAAATTAGTATAAAGAAACGTCGAAGGCTTTAACAAAGCCTTCGCGCAAGGATCCACCGACCCAGTCTCCTCAGACTAATTCAAAGCCTCTCCTGAAGTGGGAGGTCCAGGAGAGACTGGGAAAGGCACGAGGATCTAAAAAGGTCCTCAACCAATTTTTATTTTTAAGAGATAGTTTATGGATTGCGAGGATAATTAAATTTTATATTAATAAATAATGTCACTACTACAATGGGATAATTTTTAATTTCCTTTACACGAGCATAGAAACTCCTACAATTATTGTAGGAGTTTCTATGCTCTTGTAAAGGAAATTAAACTACTAATTTCTTCCCTGTATCCCCCATCTTGTGTCTGCAGGAGACCTACTTCCGCCCAACTGATAACCCTATGCTTCGTGAGTACGATCTCTATCGTACCAAACAGCTATTTTTATCCGGCTAGCGAAGGTGTGGCTATGCTTGCACGTAGCAATATATATAATAAGTCTATAAATATTGTATCTGATCTCCAAGCCAAGGGTCAGAAATGTATGCCATACGCGTCTCGTCACGGTGACCTCCTCTCTTCTATACTTTCGTATAGAATAGGACCACCGCGACACACCGTCCAAAATATATTGGTACACGGGCTTTTCAATATAGAGCAGAGAAAACTACACCTGGATGTTCATTATCCAAAGAGTCCTCCTCCACCAGTCTGAGTAGCAGTTCAAGATTGCTATTCTGGCGAGCACAGCATTCAACATCTGCCTCCCACAGCTCATCTCACCAACAGCACAGTCTCACTATTCAAGTGAACGTGATGATTCAACAATTATTCAATCTTTTTAATAAACCGTGTTATTAAAATGGCTTTTAGCATTATTTCCGTTAATCCCTAAATAAAGTAAACACATCTAATTAATAATTTAATTTACTTATATAAATGTCAACATTAATCTCTTCTTTGTTGATATAGGACGTTGAAAATTAGTTGAACTGTACATCATTTCATCTTTTAATGCATTCACAATGTAATCAAATGTGCCAGGAAACAAGTATGAATTATTTCTTAGCTCTTCATATAAATGGTGAAATTCACCGTAATATTCCCTCTCCAAATAGATATAATGTGTTGGCGATATCTTACGCCTCGATTTTTTTTTAGTTTGGTAACAATTATACTTTTTAGAACTACAGTTTCTGAAAGTAAAAGTTGACGTTTCCTTTAAGACAATATCATAGCTATTGATTATTAAACTCTTATCGCTTGCTTTTTGTATTCGCCCACGTAAAACAATCGCTTAAATTTGCTTTCATTGCACCGCACCGCACCGCGTCGCTCGCTTCTGTTCGCTCACTTAGGACAGCGCCTAAGCTTGCTAAAAACTTGCTCGTGACTACAGCGTGGCTCACAATGAGGGAGGCTAGTAGCGGTCAGACGTCGCTGCACATGCGCTACCAAAGTTGTTTAAGCCCATGGGGTTTTTGGGTCGGTTGAATGAGTTTCAACATATCTGGCGAGCTCCTTACCTCCTCTCCCCTATGCTTATTTCTCTGACGACAGTAAAACTGCGCAAACGGTTGTTTTGAGCAGTGCCGTGTCATATGGCTTTTTTGCTTTGTGGTTTTTAAGTGCAACAGTTTATTACTTTGTATTTTTTTATTGGAGTTTTAGGCTCGTCAGCACAGTGAGATCGATAGAGCCTTAACCGAAATTAAAAACCTTTGTCAAATTCCCATAAGGAGAGTTATAGTAAATAACTAACCAGCGTGAATAAGCACTAAAGTACAATAACATATACAATTAGTAAAATTGGTATTAAAATATTAAAAATAAATCTCAATATGAAACATTCTCCATAGGAGTGGAACTTGAATGGTTTATTATTATGGCTTAGAGATGATGATGATACACCTGCTAAAATAAACGGAGGTCTTTGTATTTATTAAAAAGATATAAAGATACTAAAAGTGTTAAAACTAATCTCAATATGAGATCATATCCTAGTGAGACTCAAATGAAATTTTGAAGATTCGCCTGGCGTATAAAATGGAGTAAACATATGACTCCATCAGCACTGTCACGTAACAAAAAACAAAGGTCACCTTTAAAATCAAGAGCCAGACGAATAGGGCCATAATTGCGACTCTCCACCAAAATGTGGTACACACTAAGGGGAGTATCGCAAAACTCACGCATTGAAAGTGGATCCACTTTTAATAAAGACCCATGGGTCAAAAATGTATTCCCGACGAGGAGTCTCGTAACGATGACCTTCTCTCTTCTAGACTTTCGTATCTAAGATGTCCATCGCGACATACCGTCCTCAAGTGCCGGGTGCGTAAGAACCCACGTCGAACATAACCCTTTAGATCTAAAAACATGACACCCAAACTCACCTCATGAGGGAGATGAACCGACTCCTTGGCTGCTTGGTCCACCAGTTCATTTCTGATAGACCAGCTTGACCAGGAATCCAGCAGAAGACGAGCCGGGTTTTTAACAAACCCATTTTAAAAATTTGCTTGTGTATCATCTGCACGAGGGGATTCCAGGAGTACAGAGTGGACAATGCCAACAGAGCACTCAGGAATGAAAATAGGATATCTGGTTACTGTCAGATTTAGGTCCTTCTACTAAAATATTACAATTGGCGCTCTACCATGAGCTCAAGTGCTATGGTATCCATATATTGTCCGAGGGAAGATATTTAACTTACCGAGGTAGTCAACGGAGGAGCCTAATAGCTTCTGCACATGACTGAATAGCAGGGAAAGGGAAGAAGTGAGGAAAGAAAAAGGGGAGAATAAGTTAGGAAATAGCAGAGGAAGGAGAAAGGGAAGGAAGAAGAAAAGGAGGTGAACGCAAGGATATAGGAAAGCTTTGTCTTACACGAAGTACATTCTGTGCAAAATCTTCCCCTTTAAGTCGCCTCTTACGACAAACAGAGGATACTGCGGGACTATACTCTAAACCCTATCCATCAGGGAACTTTCTATATACAAAAAATTATATTGTAGTTGACTACTACAACCATTTGGCGACTTTTCACATGTAAAATCCAAGTGTGCAATGCTACATGGTAAATTATGTGACTTTTGTCAGAATGTTGCCATGTAGGTTGGTGAAGTACCGGTCCAAATAACAAACATATTTTCTTACATGTTTATTCACTAAGGAAATGTAACCACAATGATAAAATCACCAATGTTTTTTTGTTTGTTTTTTTACAAATGAAGGGCTGTTATAATTTTCATATAAAATCAAATGAGTCGACTTAATTGTAGTTTAATGTATAATTGTAAACATAATTACATGTTCTAGCTCAACCTAGTTTAAGGCAGGAGTAGACAAACAAGTTAAATTTGTAAGTTTATTCAAATTATTCCGGGTATTCAAATGTTGATGCTTAAATTGTATACACGATAGCTAAATAAAACGGTCAACGAATCAAAACAGATGGTAATGTAATTAAAAATGGCCATTACATTATTATTGTCATTGTAACAAACCACTACTAAGGTAGAAAGCCATAATCAATGTAAAATATTACTAAAGTGTCCTAAAGTTTAAATTTCACTATTCATATTACGTTCGCATTGTGGATAACTAGAAATTTTTAACAAATGTACACGTTTATGTTGAAGATTTGGCCTGTAAATAATGTCAACCACCATATAAAATTGTACTTTAAAAAAAAAAACACGTCTTACTAATCTTTCGGGCTCTTCGTATATGCACTAATTGCGCCAGTGTGTTAGATTTATTATTATTTTAGCACCGCGTCTTACTACCCGTTCGGGTTATACGCTTTAAGTACCTACTAATTACGCTAATGGATTAGGAATTGGGAAGGTTGAATTAAAGGAAGTGAACCCGCATTTGCGTGGAGGGAGAGTGGAAAACCTTTTAGGAAAAACCATCCCAGTTCACCCGATCGAGATTCGAACCTTGATCTCCCCGTCCTCAGCGGTTGAGCTCAANCCCCCCCAATTCTCCCGACCGAGATTAGAACCTCGATCTCCCCGTCCTCAGCAGTCAAGCTCAACACGACTAGCGTGTTAGCCAACTACGCCACCAAGGCGGGTCAGTGTGTTAGAAATGATGAAGCTCGAATTTTGAGAAAGCGTATACGCTTTGCGTGGAGGGAGAGTTAAAAATAGATTAAGGAAAACCACTATCACTACATTCAACCGGGATTTGAACCTTATTATATCCACCATCTGCAGTCTTATTATATTAAAATACACCGAAGCGGGAAGCTTATATTTAAAGGAAGGGTAGTTTTGAGCCCTTGGCTCAGGCGGAATGTTACATTTATCACAATCTTAGGTTGACTTTGAGTTATAAAGGTGTTTGTGTTGATCTTCCCCCAGTTTTGACTGCTACCTCACCAGGCGATCATGTCTGGAGTGATGACAGGCCGCGTCTGTCACTGTCATGATGACGGACAGACCGGCATCACTAGCTTGATGACTTTTGAAGAGTCCTCGGTTAGCACCCCGCCTAGATACTAGGACCACACACCTAACGTAAGGGTGGGAGAAAATATTAGCGCACCATGACGTAGAGGGGCTTAGAAAACAACGGGACTATTACTTATAAACGTATTACTCTTTCAAAATCATTGTCAAACAACGAATTTTTTTTTAAAAAAGGTATGGTGAACAGCAAATATGTTTTTTTATATTTAAAATAGAAACAGTTAATAAAAACTTGTAAGATTTGTGAAACAAAATAACATACATAGTTGCAGAAACACTCCACCGAAGAGCGTAAATGAAATACTATATAATGTTATATAAACATTGAGAAAAGAGGAACATCTCTATTCACCAAAGAGCGTAATAAACAATTTTTTTTCAAAGACCTCAAAAAAAGGTTTATAGCTAATAAACTATTGGTTTTATAAAATTTAGTCTACTTCAAATAAAAGATTTTTACAATGATAGGTTATTTGCGGAGATTTGATCAAAATTGGGAATTTTTGCTTATGTAAAGTACCCTTAAAAGTCATTTTCATGGTAAAATGAGAAGTTCCATTTTGTTTGCAATCTTAAATAGTGGTACAAGTATGTTTAAAAGAATTCCAGTTGTTCTTTGTAATTAAACCTTTCCGGCTACACACAATTAAAACATATTTATGGGAAACTGGTAGGTCACCAATTGATAGACGAGGACAACACAGTAATCGACCTAATAAGCTCGGCCGACAGACTCGTGAAGTAGAAATGCAGTTTTTTGTTTTGCTCCCCAGAAGGTCGTAAAGCATATTACAGCTTGAAGGACTCCCAAAAACTGTAACTTCCAGAAGATTTGAATGTTAAAAAGATTCTTTAAAAAATGTTAACTAAAAATTCTGACATTCAGATAGATTTCTTACGAAACATTCAGACATATTTTTGTGTCAGGAGTTCAACATCGCTTTCAGTTACCCTCGAACCAAAACGTGCTGTTGGCGCGATCAACATATATTCCATTCACGATAGGTTTTTACCTAGATGACAGTTCGAAAATCATATGTTTAGGTTTTGGGTTGCCAAAACTTGTAAAAGATCACAGTTTTGTTATAAATGTAAAGATCTTTAATTATCTGTTATACATTACATTTAAAATAACGTAATCTAAAGTTTTCTCATACTATTTCATTTTTTTAAATAATTTCATTTTATCCAACCCGAAACAATATCTTAAACATAATTAAAAGTACTTATTTTTCGTTTTGAAACATTACTAATTTTGTGTATTATAGTGCACACATCAATACCTTTTAATAAAGGCATCGTATTTAATTGGAAAAGAGAAAATTGTTGTCATTTTTTAAACATACAATAAATGATTTTATGATTATTTGTTGTCATTTTTTAAACATACAATAAATGATTTTATGATTATTTTATCGTATTTTGAAATATTTAACTGAATAAAATATTTTCATCAACTGCGTGTCTGCAATCATTGTAAAAAACTTGTTTACTGTTATGTTCAATCATATGGTTTAAATTCGTCAGTCACCATCTTGAAGCTATGTTCGTTAGAAGTTTTTGTGAAAGTGATGTTAATATTTTTTTAAAGGGAATAAAACTATAAATAAACTTTGAGTCCGTCCTCAAATAAATATAGAGATAATATTGGCCTAAATTACTGTGGTTAACTATCACATTAATATATTACCAACTGTTTTCATTAGAGTCATCCAAAGTGATAGATGTCAGCTGTTGGTGTAGTGATATATTAGGGATTACTCCTAGTAACATTTCGAGCTGTCATTCAGGTAAACTTAGCTCGTGAATGAATAATAAATCCAAAATGACAGATCTCGAGAGGAAATTTGCTAATGCAACAAGTGGTGAGGATAGAGTAAAACTGCAACGTAGGAATCTAGAAGACGAGAACTAACTACACCTCAAGAAAGCTGACTGGGTCTACAAAAAGAAAACCTATGCCAAGGAAGAAGCTAGACAATCGTCCACTACCCAAGGAGAAGTGTAAGGATCTGGACGTCCTAAAGAAGTTCTGTGAAGATGAGGAATTCTACAGCCAACTTATTGCTGTTCATCAGTCTGAATTGCTATCTGGACACCAAGAGGATTACATCACGATCAAAGTAATTTTTAGAGAGAAATCTCCTGATAATTTTATTGTTCTAAAAATTAGGACCTACTTTAGAAAATTAAAAATACCTTTTTTTAAACTAAACGTAGGTTACTTTTTTTTTAGGAAAACATCGAAATAAATGTTATTGTTTAGTTTCAATAACTTTTATATTGTTAACTATTTATATAAAAAACATTTCTACTTATTCATGGTGTTTTTATAATCTGCTCTCAGGCTAAACTGTGGAAGATTGTACGGCCGTTTTAATACTCAATTTTCAAATCACGAATTTTAATGGGAAATCAAGCTCCAGTAATCCATGAAAGACTTTACAATAATTATGAACCGTGATAAACCTAGGCCTTTAGACTTACAGAATATTGGTTGCCAACATAAGTCAATGTGTTTTAAAGTGGGATTAGGCCTACATAATGTAATAACAAAGTTATAAAAATGTATTTTGACTATTACAAAATCCAGGGGAAAACCCAACCGGAATCCAACCATTGTTTGGTTAAATAAGTAATTGCGCAAGTAAATTAAAACCTAATGTAATCTTAGTTTCGTTGTGAAAACAGCAAGCAGTAAACCAACGTATAAAAATATTTTCACTGAGAAAGGTTCAAAGATATCTTATTTTAAGTGTTTCAAAGTTTATTTTCTTTCTCCTGAAAATTTTTAGTTTTTGTATTCTGTTGGTTTTCTCCCCTCCAACCTTCATATAGAAATTGATGTAAGATTGCCCCTGCGTCTGTCTTTTGAAGGCAATTAGCCGACAACTTTCGAAAATTAAAACAAAGATTTGAGCTATAACTGTTATCTAGTGGTAGAGATTCAAAAAATACTAAAGTTTACGTGGCTTTGTTGTTGAATCTGATCAGAACCGGGCGGATGCCCGGGTCGTCAGCTCGAGGGGGTGCCAAACAAAGCACCAACATAACATAAGATAACATAGCTCTGTAATTATATTAAAATAATTCCCAAACCTCACAACTATGCACCTAACGTAACAGTGGAGTTGCTAAGCATAACCCTCATTCACTTTTTGATTTTAACATGGAATTTAATATAGTGCTATAGTTTTTTCCTCGATAAAATGAGATAGAGTGTCACTCTTTAAAAGTTGATTATATCCACCACCTTAAAAAAAATGAGGACCTAAAAAGTTATTTTTAAATTATCTATAAAACTGTTCATTATAATATATTAAAAAGGAGAACATTGTCTACAAAACATGTTATAATACCATAGTTTTCTTTGTATTCCTAACCATTTTCGTGGTGAAACATTTGAAGTAGGTACTCAATGATAGACATTTATGGAGTTACACTTAGGATTATTTTCATATCACACCTTCTTGGTTACGTTAGGTTTGGAGTTGTTAGATTTGGCATGGACGTAGGGAAAATTCAATTTGGGGTGTTAAAAAAACCGTGAATGTATGACTAAAATTTCTACCTAAAAATTGAAAAAAAAGCTTATTTTCCTTGTCCTCTTGTTAAAAAAAACATAAGCATAGAACAAAGAAAATATTATTCAACAATTTCAATACGATTAGCATTTACCAACAAAAAGGATATTTATTTAAATAAGATCACTGGGCTCACGTTTAACAGCGAATCATACTGCACAACCCCTATATTAAGCTTCCGTATAGCTCCTCTTGGTTTCTGTTCTGTATAGTTCCTCTTGGTTTCTGTTCCGTATAGTTCCTCTTGGTTTCTGTTCCGTATAGTTCCTCTTGGTTTCTGTTCCGTATAGTTCCTCTTGGTTTCTGTTCCGTATAGTTCCTCTTGGTTTCTGTTCCGTATAGTTCCTCTTGGTTTCTGTTCCGTATAGTTCCTCTTGGTTTCTGTTCCGTATAGTTCCTCTTGGTTTCTGTTCATGTATAGCTCCTCTTGGTTTCTGTTCTGTATAGTTCCTCTTGGTTTCTGTTCCGTATAGTTCCTCTTGGTTTTTGTTCTGTATAGCTCCTCTTGGTTTCTGTTCCGTATAGTTCCTCTTGGTTTCTGTTCTGTATAGTTCCTCTTGGTTTCTGTTCTGTAAAGTTCCTCTTGGTCTGTTATATTTTTAATCGAAGCATTCTTTCCTATTTCCTAAAATGAGCTCAACAGCTTAAACTACTCTTTAATACAGTGGTTTCCAACCTTTTTCAAAGTGCGACCCCAATTTTTGCCTCTGAGATCGTCGTGACCCCTTGCATTTGAGTCCTAGATTTTTAATTGATATAAAATGATTATACAACTATTATAAAATGTATCACTCACTTTTAACAAACAATTAAAAAACAAAGTTTGTAGATATGAATCTGCATTGATGCACCTAGTTTATTAAGCCTTGGCACTAGTGAAGAAATAACCAGTCTGAGATCCGTCTCTAAATTATGCTGATTCCTATATTTAGTTTTAAGGGCAGCCACAACAGAAAACAATCCATACCTTTGCATTGACATGTTACAAATATTAAGTCTTTCAAATGTATCAGCAAGTTAGGCTAGTTTGCACAATAAACTATTATTATTGATCTCATTTTTATGCTCGGAATAATCACTGTCTTTGGGGTAAAGACTAATTTCATCCTTGTCTTCAAACATCCTTGCAAGCAGTCTCACGTGACAACCAGCATTCAACAGAGTAGTGTAGGAGAGCACTGTCTTCAGCTCCTGTTCCCTCGCATAAAGCAGCAAACAAACGTGATTCAGTTGGTCTTGTCTTAATGTAGTCCACTATTTTAATTATGGAACTAAAGACAACACTTAGTTCTATACTCACGTTTTTTTGGTGCAGGTGATTCCTTGTGGATTATACAGTAAGTCCAGATGGCGTTGGGAGCCTTCCCTTTCACGGGAGCTTGTAAACCACTCCTTTCTCCAGACATGGTAGGAGCACCATCACTGCATATCACAACAAAATGTTACCACTGCATCTCATTTGCTATCAAAAAATCGTCTAGAATCTTGAAAAGTCCTTCTGCGATGGTTCTTCCCGGAATTGGCTTGCAGAACAATAGGTCCTCTTTGACAGATCTGTTATTGATGTGCCTAACATAAGCCATAAGGTGGGCATCCTTCACCGAGTTAGTGGCTTCTTCGACCTGTATTGCAAATTTTGACAGGTTCAAAGCGTCAGTCAGCTGTTCTTGTATGTCTTGCGCCATGTCGGATATCCCGTATTCCTACCGTGTTATCTGCCAGAGGGGTCTTTCGGACTAGATCTGTAGACGCTTTGTCAATCATTATTTAAGTGATTTCGACAGCAGCAGCCAAAACTAGTGTGTATCCAAAAGAATGAGGCTTGTTACATTTTAAGACCTTATACGAAACTTTGTATGGTTGCCAGAAGTCCCTTGGTGGGAATATTTGTAATTTTTATCATTGATTTAATGTGTTAAGAATATTCTTAACTGTGTCGGTAAACATGCAGTCGGAGTAAGATAACCAAAATATTCTGTTTCTATTTGTATTTTGAATTTTTCTATAGTCATAAAAATCTCTTAAAAGAGTAAATACAGTACAAGGTTGTGGTCCTCACAAATTTTGCGACCCCTTTGGATTAACGCCGTGACCCCCAGGTTGGGTATCAATGCTTTAATCCCAAATGAAAATATCATGTTCTGAAAGAGCAGACATAATTATTTACTGTACGTGTCTATAAAATGTTGGTTATATTGAACTTAATCTTGAAGTAAAATAATGTTTTTGTATTCGATTCATCTATAAACTAGAACCTTACAGTCGTTTAATTACTATGAACAATTTTTTTTATCAGAAAAATTATTAATTTATTTGAGTTTTATTACAATCCTTGACGGTTTGAAGAAAATTGTCATCTCCCATCAAGCTAAAAATTTGTTTTATAAAATTTTAAATCGATTTTGCGCCAAATGTCTTTTTCACTTCACTTAAATTTTTTTTAATATCGAATCTCAAAAAATACCCCTTCATCAAGTTAGAAATTCAACATATAAATAATTCAGAAACAATATATTATAACGTTTTATGTGTATAATGACCCTCCTCGGTGGCGTAGCTAGCTAACGCACTACTTCCGTGTTGAGCTAGGCTGCCAAGGACTGGTAGATTAAGGTTCGAATCACGGTCGGATGAACTGAGGGTGGTTTTTTCCTTAATAGTTTTCCACTCTCCCTCTATGCTAATGCGGGTTCCCTCCCTCTAAATAATTCAAACTTACCAATTCATAGCATAACCCATTAACGTAATTAGTACTTAAGCGTATAATCCGAACGGTGCTAAATAAATGTATGTACAATGGAATTTTGTATAAATCTTAGTTATATTTCAAATGGAAAGCAACAAAAAGACTTTAGGTTTTGCCAAGTATTTTTTATTTTTTATCGGCTAAATAAACTCCCCAAAACCCGAATGATTATGTTGATGGGTTCCTAACTGGTAAGGCACCTACAGGCTGTTCCAAACTCCCCCCGGGCTGACTCTTATTTTAATAATTACATCAGCGTTGCTAACAAGGTTGAGTTAGGACATGTGGTCCGCTACTGGTGGAACGCTCTAGGTCGTGTTGGGCCCCGCGGCGGACCCCTTAATATCGACAGTTGTAAACAAGAAAACCGTCTTGAAATCGACTCGTGAAATTTGTACACGAAATTAGGGTGGCACTCAGACCCTATGAGAGCGGGGTGCAGGGGGTACATCGTACCCAGAGGTCTAAAAGAGGCCTGGAAATTTCCTGGGATTTCAGAAATATTTGCATATATTCAAGACCAGAATTAACATTTCCACTACTATTACTATTACTAAATTATTAGTATAGGTATAATATTTTTGTCTT
>CABEEJ010008774.1:0-18064 GCA_901482245.1 Timema douglasi
ACACCAAGGTGGACTCTGGGAAAGCGCTGTTAAGAGTGATAAACACCACCAGAGTTATTGGCAGACAAATATTTACATTGGAAGAATTTATTACACTCACCACCAAAGTTGAAGCTATGCTCAACTCCCATCCCCTTAAACCCTTGTCTTTAGGTCCGTCAGAGATTGATGTACTTACCCCGGAAATTTTCTCATCGGAAACTCTCTCACGGCTCTCCCCGAGTCGCAAATAGAAGAAATACCTCTCAATCGTTTCAAGAGATGGCAGATAATTCAGGACTTTTTACAACGATTTTGGTCAAGATGGCACCGGGAGTATCGCCATAATTTACAACAACGAATCAAGTGGAGTACTCAAAATGATAACCTCAAGAACGGAGACCTTGTAGTAATACATGATTCGTACCCAACCCGCCCCCCCTCCCTATCTTGGCCTCTTGGGCGAATAGTTTCAACGTCTCCTGGTCCTGACGGCGTGGTACGAGTAGTAACTCTACGTACATTAAGAAGATCCCTTACTCGGCCTGCTGTAGAGGTAACACATAGATATTTTGTAATTTATTTAAGTATATTATTTTACGTACCCTTTATGAGCCTACTGATTATATCAGCACACGATAATTTCTATGAGCGAGAGCAAAAAGACCTACCAATTTTGTCAGGAAAGGTATTTTAACATACCCACGGGCTTATTTCCCATGCAACAATCAATATGGGACCGACAGCTTTACTTCCCCTCCGAAGGAATATGTGTTACGAATTTTTATCGCTCAAGAAATATTCGTCAGCTCCAGCTGGGTTTTAACCCACGAACATCGAGTCCTGAGTTGAGAATATTACACCAAGACTACTTAGGTTGACAACAAAGAAGTAAAAAACATGTTAGAGGGCGGAGGAATAACAAAGGTGAGTAATATCACCTACGTTCAATAAATTAATTAATAATGATAATGTATCACCACTTTTAAATACATATACTGAAATCTACTGAATTTTTGGGGCTATTGCTACTGATTTGTAGGGTATAAGGATTGGCAACATTGTGGTGGAGACTTGGTCTTTCCGAGACGGGTCATCTGGGGCTAGAATGGTGAACCAAACAAATTTTTAGATTTAAGTGTTGTAAGAGTGTTAAAATTTATATTAATATTCTGGAAGAAACAATAACAGTGTGTTTTAATTAAAGAGCGTGGGTAGCTTCACTTCCTCTATATTTTACGGCCCCAATTACTATCCCTCTAGCGTAATTATTACGTAAGTGAATAACCCGAACGATTAGTAAGACGCTTTGCTAAAATAATTAATTGATTATTTATAAATTTTACATTAATTGTTTCTCTGAATATTAAAAATAAATAATTTTCAACTTATTTTTGATTGGACAATTCATTAATTAATAAGTAAGCCCAAATTTTGATGACAGTTTTTTTTTGTTACATCACAGACAATGCTCATGTGTACAAAAATTCTGGTCATGACCCCTTGGTTGTGAAATAAATTGTTTTTAGTTTTGTCATTTTGGATTTTATTTAATATTTTAATCTTGGTCTACGTCTTTATGAGTAATTTTTAGGAATTTTTGAATAATTGCCAGTCACTTATATTAAATTATTATATTTTAAATGATATTGGTATTTTATGAATGCATAATATTTTTTAATCAAGCCGTTGTCCACATGCAAAATAATCTTAAAAATTAACTCTTTATTCTCTTTTTTGTAATATATTTATAAAATTCACATTACCTATGAAACGCTGCAGTTAAGCGGTGAAGAGTTGCGGTATGTTGGGATTTTTTCAAAGCTAATTTTTGTAAATTAATTCTTTATTTATCAGAATACAGGAGTTTAATTATTGTTAAAAAAAACTTTGATTACATATATATTTTTAGTTTCCATTTGTAAAGCCTGTGTTTGATTGTCGTGTGCATTCATTTAAATCTTTTATTTAATTTTTTTTTTCAAATTTGGATTAATTTTTTAAAAGGTTTTTAGGATTTTACTTATTTTAATTTTTTGATCAATTTTTTGGTCATCTAAATCTGAACTCCATTTATAATCATTGATTGATTTGAATAAATAATTTTAATTGGCAAGGATTTTCTTAGTCTTATTTGTAAGTACTAACATTAGAATATATAACATTTCCCGCAAACAGTCCTTTGTGGTCAAAGCTACTACTTACTACATCAAACAGTAATAATAGCAAACAATAGGAGGGTACGGTGTCATAACTTCGGGAGAACCTAGTTCTGAGCTCACTGGGGGAGGGGGATAAGATCCCACACTAGTAATTGTCGGTGATTTGACAACTAACCTAGCAGACGAAGCCAATATTTTAGAGCTTAAAAATGGGAAGTGAGTTATATACAATACTTTTTTTTTTGCACTTTCTTTACCTGGACCACACAAGTAGCTCATTAAAAGGCCATACATCATCACTAGTTACACCAGTTTATATAACTTATGTAAGAGATCTAAGAACGAAACGAAGTAAAATAAGATGGACAAAAATCTGGAACAAATTGAAGAAAGTTATAAAATAAAAATTCAAATTTGGTTATTTAACTAATTGAGGTCGGGAAAAGGGAGCTCGGCATAATGATGAATGCATGTTTATTTTAAAACCATTAACACTAAATAATCATATTTTTCTAAAAGTAATTCAAAACAAAATAGAAGTAAACCTGTTTAGGAACATTTGAACAAACTAACAACAAACTTTAAACAAAAAATGTTTACGTTTTGAAAGAATGAAGGAGAGATATTTCTAACAAAATTATTTGAGGTATTAGAAAAAGGAATACACAAAAAACCTTAAACAAAATCCGAAATGAGCTTAGAAAAAATTATTGATTGTGAAGTGTATGTATGTGTGTGTGTGTGTGTGTGTGTGTGTGTGTGTGTGTGTGTGTGGGCAGGGAGTGAGGGTTAGGCGTGTGGGGATGGAGTTGTTATAAATATGACAAACCACACCCATAGTCTAAATATGTCATGTGTTGTCTTACCAAAATGAAATGTGCATATTTTTGCGGAACAATCCAGAACAAGCGAAGAACAAACGATTGAAAACTTATGAACTTGGATTTATAAAAGCTTTGGGGATACCATGAAGTTAGCCCCTACCGAGTAAATAAAGCGTCGCAAGTTCACTTCCCGTTTGTGAGAGAACGAATACGGAACTAACGAAACTTTTGCAGAACAATTCCGGAACAAACGAAGAACGAAGAACGATGATTGTAATTATACAAACTTTAATTTCGAAAGTGTTTGTGTGGGGGGTGGGGGGTGGGGAGTGGGGGTTACCATTAAGTTGGCCCCTCACGAGTAAACAAAGCTTCACAAGTTCACGTCCCATATGTGCTAGAAAGGATGCGGAACAAACGAAACTTTTTGCGAAACAATCTGGAACAAACAAGGAACAAACTATTTCAATGATAACAATTTGGATTTTTCAATGTTCAACTACCCTGAAGTTGGTCCCCCAATGTTAAAATGTTATTTGTGAGCCTATTAAAATGGAACAAACGAAAATATTTGTGGAACAATCCAGAACAAACGATTGGAATCATGAAAACTTGGATTTTTAAAAATGGGGGAGGGGGGGTTACCCTGAATCTCCCCACCCCCATTGTAAACATGTAAACATATCACTTGTGGGTCTATCAAAACGGAACAAAAAAAATAATTGCCGAACTATCCGGAACAAACTAAGAACAAACCATTACTATCATAAAAACTTGAATTTTTAAAAGTGGGGTTGTCAAATTCATGGACATCATTAAAGGGTACATTTTAAATAACCCAAGCTTGGAGTGACAGACAATTAGTGTCAAGTCAAAGTTTCTACCTGAACAGTATATAAATGGAGTAGGGAAGGGAGTAGCGGAGCTTACAAGGTAAGATAGATAATGCCAAAAAGGGTTTGGGAGAAAAGGGATAGGTGCTTCTGATGACAGACCCATCTACAGGAAACTACTGAACTTTTTCAATAGTTAAGACATGGTTTAATTTGAAAATACATAATTTTGTATAAACTATTGTACTATAAATATTCGTCATGTATGATAGAACATCATCTTATTCTCTATAATAAAATGATAGCAACTAAACTAAATTATTGTATTTCATGATTTATTTAATTTTAGTTTGATTGAAATGACGTCGTGTTGTAAAAAAGTAAAAAGGCCTTTTAACTTGGAACTATTTTTTAATATAGTTTATTTTATATTTACAAGTTAAATATATATTAAAAAAACGAATGTTATTTTGCATAATTGCTGAGAAATAGGCTGTACCACATTATCGTTCTTATATAATAGGTGTCAATCCGAATCTTAATCCTTAATTTCTAGAATACTCTTATGGTTTCGAAGAAAATTAATACAGCCTATTCTAAATGTGTCCTTTTTTTATTCAATTATGCTCCCCCGGTCTGTCCTCTATAATCTCCCTGGTACTAAGCTTGGCTGCATAACTCCTAACCAAGAATGGATAGCGAGAAAGAGCGATATAAAGAGAGATAGAGCGCAAACATATGACAAGCGTACTGAACACACACTGTTAGCAGTCGCACACTAATCTCGTTAAAATATATTGTGAGCCAAATTCCTTAAGACTATTGGGTCCCCTTTTGTGTTGCCTTTGATACCAGTAAATAAAGAAAATATATTTATACATTTACTTTTTAAATTTTTTAAGGTGTACCCCTTGGAAATACTTTTATTTATTTTTTCCGATGAAATATTGCTGTATTTGACATTGTGAACATGGGCGTCCGCAGAAATTTATCAAAAGGGGAGTCAAGTCTTTATAAATTACAGTTGTTGACAGAATTGTAAATAAAACAGTTTTTTGGTTTTTTAACGGTATATATAAATGTAAATATAAATATATCCACCCAAAAATATATATTTACTAAAAACACATTCTAGAAATAATCTTTACTTACATCAAAATATTGAAATTGTTTCATTACAAATAGAAAATTTATCATTAAAAATACAATATAAACTATAATATCTCAAATAAGAAACAAAGTAGTTTCAAATACAGAACGTTTTAGAGAAACAATGAAATATGAACAGAAAGGTATATAAACAAAGAAAAGTAAAGTATAGTGTATAGAACAAAATCTTACACATTTTGAATTTACAATAACAAAATAAATAAATATTATCTTAGTAAAAGTTAATTAGGAAATTAACCTAAATAAACATAACTTTTATCACAGAAAAAATAAAAATGGGTGAATTTTAATATAATTGCATATTATATAATCCATGGAATTACACAAAATTTCATAACATAGTTGTTCGTCTTTGAATGTGAATAATAATCTAAGCTCTTACTTATATTTAGTAATAACAAGATTAATAAAATCATTTTTTACAATATTTTTTTTCTGTTGACGCCTAGCATGCAGAACCCACTTAATCTATTTTTACTCATTGTAGAATGAAATCATGTTTTCATTCTCCGAGGAGTACTTATTGATTGTTTGATTGTGAATGTAGTTGAAGGCTAAGCAAGAGCCGTTTTATAGCATAAAAATCTCTCTATGGTGATTATTAATTTCAGTAATTATTGATAAATTTATTGGTATTTGAGTTTTCACTAACCAAGAATAACACCATATTACTAATTCAGGTAAGAAATTTTCAATATCATAATATTTTGGAAAATATCTGTTGCTAATTTGTCAAAAGTTTTTTTTGCCTATATTTTTCATTTGTTAGGGATGTAACTTAATAAAACTAAATTATTCTTTAAGTTCATATAAAAATCGGGATCCCAATGAGGAAATTAAAGAATCTGCATATGGAATAAGAATTAATCGTCTATAATACTCGTTTATATAGTCATTGGGGTGATTTTATACTGGAATTTGTTTTTAGCTTGTCTTGATATTGAAAGCTCAACATTTATTTAATCCGCAATATTATTAGCAGTAGTAAGTATATATTTAAAAATTGACACTGAATTTTCCCTATGCTGCCACAGAATACTAATTATTTCCTGTAAATGATTTCTCATTTTTAATAAATCTAATTCAATATCGATTCTAATATTGAAGAATATTAACTTATTACTACAAGATAAATGATCACCTGAGTTAGTGCAAGCGTTATACAACTGATATGCCGTTTTCTTTGATTTGGCATTGACATTTTGGGAGAAGTTCTTCATTTGGTTTACAATTTTTGTTAAATTATCAGCGACTGCTTGAATGCTTCTTGTGTTTGCGTCCACCGAGTATTGCACAAAATAGGAATATTCGGTCCAGTAGCTATTCTCTTGGAACTTTTTCGGAGACAATTAATAATGGCCTTTATTATACCAGCAACATTTCGGATATTGCATAGACAATTTAAATCATACACCAATAAATTGAGGTAATGGGAGGAATAGTGTACGAATATTGCTTTGGGATACAGATTTCTAATTTTTCCTTGGATGCCTCCTTCCTTTCCGGCCATGACAAAGCAACCATCATACCCTTGGCCAACTACATTTCTCACATTCAGTTTGAATTTCGAACATACTTTAATAATTCCTGTGGATATAACTTCCGCACTACAAACCAAGACAAATCACTAGAATTCTTCTTTGCAATTCTTTTCTACATTAATTTAGTATACTCTGAAAGTTTAGCTCTGAGAGATAATTGCTTTATCCCTGCAATACCAGTCGTTTCATAAGCCAAAATGGAAAATCCCACAGCACCATTGCGGCCACTATGTCGTCTCAAATAATGTTTCTGCAAATATCAATAAATTCATTCTATGTTCTCATGAAACAATATTTGGAATTGTTGCTGCATGTTTCCAAGAAGGTTTTTAACAATTTATCCCCTGCTTCAACTCTAAATTGTAATAGATTTTGAAAATATCCTGTGATATCAAATTTGCCAAAAAGAGGAATGTCATTGGTTCTGAAAAACCTTTGTCGACTGGATTGAATTTTTTTATTTTTTCCTCCGCGGTAGTATAAGAAGCATTATCTGTAAATTTACCGGAAGTTTTTTTCCTTCTGCTATTCACACGACGTTGTTTACTTCAATATTGGAAAATGTATGCCATTGAGAATGTAGATAAGTTCATGTGGCTTCGTGAAAGTCTTTATATTTTAAAATTGCCGAAGTAATAAATGCTCCTTGATTTCCTCTTTTCACTTTATGTAGAAATAACAAGCAAATTTGACTTGAAGCACCTTTTAAATATGCTGAGTATGCCAGCTAAGGTTTGTACTGAGATAACCAGGCACGACGAAAAGTTCTGTTGCTAGGAATTGAGTAAGGAAAATGTCACAAATAAATCATTGGATAGATTTTATAGATAGTGACGAACCAGTTTTATAATTATAACAACAATATACTACTGTAACAAAAAATAAGAAACTTCTTGAAATTATGACGACGCTATAGCGCGTAGTGTATACTTTTGTATTGTATGCATATATCATATTCAGAACTGATCAATCTGTAATAAATGAAACATCAGTAGTAGTCCTGGGGAGGAGGGTCAGTTTTCCCTACTGCCCCCCTCCTGCCTATGCCCATGATAGTGAACACCTATTCATTTAGCTAAACAAAACAAGAATCTTAGTAATGGAATGTTTGTTTGGTTCTTACGTACATAAGCTATACCTTGATTTGTGTTTTACACATATCGTGATAATAACGTCTTATACCACGTGATCACTGTTGTGGTCTGTTTCCAAACCAAATTATAAACATTAGAAACTTGATATAAATAACTTCGTACAAATACTGGCAAAATTTCCTTCACGTGTTTATTTTTATATGTAACGATAACCTGACGGCCTAGATATCGTCACTAATAGTTCTAAAGATTCCGGGGCCTTTTCCTACAGCATATGTATATGAAAGTATATTATCTACTTTTTTTTGACATAGAATTAAATAACAACCGAAACAACATGATGTGGAACACGATTTAATGTTGAGAGTGTCATAGTTTCAACCGAACACAATTTGTTATAATAAAATAAAGGGGCTAGGTCACCTCATTTAACACCAAATTGAAAATATTTTAATAATGTTGAAATAGTTTTGTTTAGTTTTTAAATAAAATATTGTGAAATTCTTAGTGAAATCATTAATATCAAATCATTAGCTCATGGCACTTTTATGTTAATTCATAACTATACTGTTAACATTGCTTAAAGTGCAACCATTGGTATGTGGGCGGTCCATTTAAAAAATAAAATGTTCAAAAGGACTCCTTGTACTCAAAAAAAGGATAGATATTACTGATTTAATCCATTAATAAATCTGAGCGTGAATAGCAAAGCTTGCTATAACATTTGACTCTACATAATAAGATTTAGATTTCTTTAAATGAAGAGTTTTAATTCTATAATCTAATCTTTATAACTATGGTAGAATGAAAGCAAATGTCAGAGGTAGCATTCAAGTGAGGATAATCCTATAAAAATGGAAATAAACCAATTACTTTAATTTTTTAGCGATTTTTAGAAATAAGAGATTAACAGATTTATCTATTTCTGAACCCATTTACTTTAAAATCCAAATAAACATGATTTATAATTCTGTCAACGAGTATCAGCACGCAGTCAAATTGACAATTTTAATCCTTTTAGCAGAACCATTCTACCGTTAAGTTCCTGTTTAATTATTATCTGATTAGGAACTTGCCATGATCAAAGGACTTTGAAGTTTATAATAAGTTATTCCTTAAAGGAGCTTAGAAATTTTATTTTACTTAAGTTATACTTTGTGTACCTGTTAATCAAGATTGCTTGAGGATATTACTAACAATGACTTGTGTACTTAATGAAAATTGAAGCTAATATATCAATGGTCCCACCTTTTTTCCACCATCCCTTACCGAGATGCGAAGCACTGATCATTCAACAGGTTCATCTGAGAAAGGGCGTACCTCTTAATTGAACAAACATTATATTTCTTTTGAGATTTGAAATATGTTAAGCTTGATTATATTATGTTCTATTTTGCAAATAAATCAAAATTTTAGTCTTATTATTTAAAATACGCGTTAAGAGGGCTGCCAAAATCCCTTACTTAGGCTAAATACTGCTTTGAAATTGATATCACAAGCACTGCAATCAATTAAGGGAGAAAATACTTTATATTTTAGGAAAAAGCTTTGGAGAACCTAATTGAAAAGAGTACCTAGTAGAGCCATTAATGAAAAATTAAATTTGCATGTACTGTACCTAGCTCACATAAAGGTTACTTTGAAATCAAGGAAACTATACAAGACATTTAAAGAAATAATTTTTACTTTTTAATATTTTTAGAGTATATTCAAAACAGTCAGAAAAATTGCTAGTCACTATTTGATTATTTTAACTGGCAGATCCTCTCCTGATCCTCTTAGAACTATATATTTTGACACAATTGTACACACTTTTTCTATTTTCTAAAACATAGTTTCACTAGTCTACTTTTGATTAAGCTATTCCTAGAAAAACCAACATATCATTTGTTTGGAAACAATTCAAACTAATCATCTATACATTTTACATAAAATAGCTAAACACATTTTTAACGATTTGTAGGTGACCTGGCGGTCTAGGGGTAAGGTGTCAGACTTCAGTGCTGGCGGCCGGGGTTCAATCCCCGATCCCAGCACAGATTTATCTGATTACCAAACCCTTCCTTCACCTCTGACAAGACATCTTGTGAATGTGGGGACCGTGGTTCGGATTCCACGTTAAACTGTAGGTCCTCCATTTCATCTCACAATCACCCTACCATTACATATTAGCGTAAGTGCGTATTACCCGAACGGGTAGTAAGACGCGGTGCTAATAATAATAATAATAATTTAACGATTTACTTATATTCTTAGTTCAGTCATTTGTAAACATACATCACTTTACATATATATATGTAAAAATAAAAATAAATTTATTTTCCTTCCCAGAAAAACATTTAGCACTAATATTTTTCAAACATATTCAAAATGTATAAATATTTCGAAATTTTTTAAATAAACTTAACTTCAAATTAATTAATTATCTTATAAATATAAGCATACATTATTATTTATCATGTAAATAGTCACTAGAGACCGGGTTTGAACAAAATCTGTCGAGATGTTCTAAAAAATTTCCAGTTAAAAAAAATTAACTATTATTAAACTTCTCCTAAATCAGTAAATACCATTTCTATATATTTTAAAAACTTACTAGATATATATTTTGAAGCAAAACGTTTGAGCCAGTTTTAAAATATTTTAAAATTTCACCAGAATAATCAGTATTAAAATACCATTAGCGGAATTTTTCCAAAACCAAAACATAATTATTACAACCATTTAAAATAATAAATTTTCAAGAACAGCTCGTTTGTAAACTATCCTTAAACAAAATTGTCACAAAAAAATGAATAATATTAATTGTAATGTAAAACACTTTTTAGAAAACCTTTGTTAAACCAAATTTTTCTTGCCACATTCAAATTTTTTTGGATTTTCAAAAATCCCTACTTATCCAACAAGTCTTATTTTAAGGGCTAGGGTAAAAAACAATACTGCTTTGAGTTATAGCCATATACTCTCTATATATCAAGTTTGAACAAAACTCTTCAAACCTTTTCGAATTTAGGTTCAGATATTGATAGTCATGGGAACAGACAGAACTGTTTTAATTGGGGGAACATAAAACCTAAAAATTAATCATAATCTGGAAATTAAAAATATTCAGGATTACAACAATTACTTATTTTTATATTAGAATGTAAAATGTTATATCTTGCAAAAAATACGTTAATTTGGCAACACTGGTCTTACAAAGATCGTTTTCAACAATTACCATAGTAATAGTTGCTGATAAACTGCAATGATATATATCACAATAATTGTCTTAACGTAAAAAAAATTATTCACTTGAGTTCTGACTAACACCTTATGAAAAAAGTTTTAAACTGTTAGATAAATCTGATAAAGACAATTTAAATTATTTCTTATTAAAAACAAATTATATTTTCTGTAGATAATTTGAAGTGGACAAAACCCCGCATGGAAACAATGTCACTGAGTAATAATTGCCATATTGGTAAAGTTTAAAAGTTGGATTGACTTTTTTTTAACTATTGTTCTCTTTATTGTATATAAGGTGGCATTGTAGTGGTGAACATTTTGAAAACGATTATATGATGTGTCTTGACGATTAATGAGTTCCTGGACTTAAAATTATGGTTCTTACTAGTATGTATTTCCTTATGTTTGTCTGTTTGTACTGTATTTACCTCTTTATGTCTGTATTTGGAGCTATAGCTAAAACGGTTAGATGTATTCCGTCCAAATATTATAATTATCAAAGTTTATATAGTCAAACTTAGAGGTAAAATCACAATTTTAACTCTAGCATTAAATTTAATGATGATGTATTGTTGAATGATTGATTAATATTCAATTAATATTTTGAAATCGTTCCAATTAATTTTATTTTAAATTAATACAAGAATGTTTCATATGTTTAACAAAAATATATAATTGTTTTTAGATGAAAACTTATTTCATGATAATTAAGTGAACACCGATTTTAAATATGCCATTTAAATCTATAATAGACCGTGCTAGAAAGCATGTACGACTATGCTGGGCCATTTATTTAATGGCAGTCCAGAATAGGCTATATGAGCTTGGCCATAAAATCTTTGTGCCCGCCAATGTGAGATCCGCTTAGTGCCTATTTATTTTTATATACTTAATTTCAATATATAAATGGCTAGGTGGCCTGGAGTTTGATTCGAACAAGCTGCAATGGGTATGGTCCAATCTCAAATTAGCTATATATTCTGATTTCTCTAACCGACACTTTAGCTCAGTCAGTAGCCGTGTCTGTCTACTAAGCTAAGGGTCCTGGGTTCAATTCGTGGCATGGCAGGAAGCTTTATCATTAGTGAAATGTGGATTTAGATTATCACATTGATAACTTATTGGCCTGGGACTGGTTGCTATGCCTGTCTTAGTCTTAAGCTATATTTTAATGCATATGAAACTATGACATACCTAGCAAGCTGGTAGTGGAAAATATATCCCTTGAATAGTAATAGTTACCTAGGCCGAAGCCAAATTCGATTTTTCTATAGTAATTTTTATTAGCATGTTAAACACCAATATTATTGTAGGCTTAATATAAGGAGCCAAAATGGAAAGAGTGGTTTGAAGAAAGTACAACCACATTATCGTGTAAAGAAAATGGGTAACCGACACAAAAAAAAATGCTGATATGCATGTGGAAAAGAACAACCTATGCGTTCTGTTGGGATTTTATCTTCGTTAATAACTGCTCATTCAGCGTTTTAAGAACTTGACACTCAGGCCACGTGAGAATATTTGATTTTTTGATTTTCTCTAGTTTATTATTATTATTATTATTATTATTAGCACCGCGTCTTACTACCCGTTCGGGTTATACGCACTTACGCTAATGTGTAATGATAGGGTGATTGTGAGATGAAATGGAGGACCTACAGTTTAACGTGGAATCCGAACCACGGTGGAGACCTGGCATTCCTCACATTAACAAGATGTCTTGTCAGAGGTGAAGGAAGGGTTTGGTAATCAGATAAATCTGTGCCGGGACCTGGGATTGAACCCCGGCCGCCATCACAGAAGTCTGACACCTTACCCCTAGACCACCAGGTCACCTCCCTTCTCTAGTTTAATTCGAGAATATCTACAATATAAATGATTATTATTAAATAAGGAGATATAGTGTGTTATGGTGTGTTAAGGTGTGTTATGTTGTATTATGGTATATCATGGTGTGCCATGGTGTGTCATGGTGTGTCATGGTGTGTCATTGTGTGTTATGGTGTGCTATAGTTTGTTACAGTGTGTTATGGTGTGTTATAGTGTGTTATGGTGTGTTATAAACAATTCTCATATAAATTATCAAGTTTTTGTGTGTAAATTATGAGTTTTTTTTACAACATGTTACAATAATTCTATTTGTTATCAAGCTAAATATTTTCCGCTTTGTTTTACATATTCTGTGAACATTTTAGGTTTGGTAAGACGAACGTAATATTTGCACTTAAAAAAATTAAATTATAACAAATTTTTCAAGTTGGTCACACCAAGGATTATTAAATATAAAACCCTCTCTTCAGAAATACAAACCTTATTTTTTTTGTGACCGGCATTCCAAAGAAGAACCCGGGACGGACGCAAATCGTATTCCTTGGACGTGACCTGAAAAGATAAACGAGTTCGGGCAAACGTTCCGAAACTTCGAAACCAATCAGAGGAGAAGTTGAGTGAACATCTGTTCATGGCACGACAGCTCCACAGAATGATGAGGACGTCACAGCTGGCAAAACAATTTGAAAGACTGGCCATTCTAAAAAGATGTGACTACATTTTTAAAGCGCAAATACATTTAATTTAAATTCACAAATAAATTTGGTATAACCTAAAACACCGATGTAATAAAAGGTAAAAGCTTGGTCAAAACATTTCAATTTGTATTAAATTATACCAGTAGACCATTGCGAAACTTTCGCTCATTTAACCTCCCCCCCTCAGCCCCCCTAAAAAAAATCTAGTCTCTGTTGGTTTGTTGAAATAAAATACGCAGTGAAGTGTATACACAAATTAGCAAAGAGAGTTTATTTTCGTTAATTGATACAAAAATATTGTTAGAACTTTCTTTTAACTTTGAATTCAAACAAACAATGTGTGTTAACGTAAACTGAGTATTCTATGTCAAAAGTCTGTAAAAGTCCTATTCACTGATACCTTATTAATCGCTGTAGGCTTTGTATTAGTTGAGAAAAAGGGATGTTGACAACCAAAATAATATATAGGATTACTCAAAATATGTTTAACCACAGCTCTTATTATTTAACCCATCTTAATTTTAGTTACTAGCTACTAATTAAACCCACATTATGAACATGTGGTCTTAAAAAATTATCATAAAGTATGATTAAAAGGTTAAAAGGAGATCAGCGTTCAAACCCGGGCGGGTGTACCTATGTGATTCTTTTTAAATGTTTTACTCAATTTACACAAAATTAGGGAACATATTTTCTTTAAATTCAACACCCTTCACTCTAAGTTCATTTGGACGTGTAGTTAGACGTGACTCACTTCAGTGACTGCATGGTTTAAGGTGCCAATCTTGCAATAGATTAGACAGTCATTGACGGGATATCAGGGTTAAGATCCCGACCGAGTGTACTGAAGGTGGTTTTCCCTAAACATGTTTCTATTCTCCTTTCAAACAAGTGCTGATAATTTTAAACTAAATGTAACGTTCTTAGTCCTAGCACATAAACGTAGTTTTATACATATGTGTACATCCCAAAAGGATAGTCGAACGCAATGCTAGAAAAAAGTTAGACATTGCGTAAGTAACAATATTATGGCTAGTTAGAGACAGTAAATGAATGAAATTAAAAGAGGTAGAATACGATTTATAAAACAATAGAGAATGCTGTAGTCTTAAATAAATATATAAATGGTTCTTTTCAGGCATCCGTTGGATCACGCGAACGCGTGCGTGCACACTTACACACACACACATAAACACACATACACGAGACGGAAATGGGTTCTTACTCTAAACGAAAGAAGAAAAAAAAAGAGAAGAAAAACCAACACTGCCTCATTTTTCTACCCCTTTTCATTTCAAAAAAATTAAAAAGAATCTCATGATGTAAAAAGAGAAAAAACGAAAAGATATTTATAGGAACAATTGCAAAAAATAGTTTAAAAAATAAATTATACAATGAACGGCCATTTTATTACTACATATAAAGCTGTGAGAATTAAATATATATTTTTTATTTCTTAGATTGCACTAAATTTCTCAAATTTGAAACATAAAATAAAATATTTTTTGGGTGTAACTAAAGAAGAAAATGTATATATTTTAAAACATTTTAATAATTTTCATATCTGAGATAGTGTTTTAAGTATGATATTTATAAGTATAAAAAATACAAATATTCTATTTAGTTTTTTATATTGCTTAACCTCATTCGTTTGGGTAGTACATATAGGCTACATTTTTATTATAATAAATTGTTGAAGCTGAGGGAAGTAGAATTATTTAGATGACATGACACCCAATAATCCAAAACGTTAATTGATCTTTGATAATTGGTATTTTTCAAATCTCATGCAATAATCCATCCTGAAACCCTTATTTCACATACAAGTGCGCCTTCAAATTAACTAAGATGTCTGACTACATAATATTAATAAAGAAATAAAATCATTAAATATAAAAGTAAAACCAATTTATTTCACTCCAGATTGTAGGGGTTATACACATTTAATAACAGTAACTGAGCAAGTAAACTGGAAGGTAAAATGTCGAAGAACTTTATTGACCAGAAAAGCGTGTGGGGAACCATCATACAAAACAGTAACCCTCAATAAGAAACCCGGGATTCGAATATCGTGCTTCCTGTGATAATAAAATCAGGCTAGAAGAAATTGACATTAAGTTTGTATGCCCACTTGAGTGACTTATATATATAAAAGTATCCAGAGAAAAGGAGAGAGAAAAGTTCTGACAAAATTAAACAACTAAAAAAACATATAACAAGTGAAAGGACGAGACAGAGATCTTGAACGTGTATTGAAACAACGTGATTAATGGCACTAAAAGCAAAACCTTGTCTTTGAAGATATCTACGCTATCGTTCTAACTTACTCATGAAATTAAAGTAAAGTACCTATGTCATATCAAACGATACTAAATTGGAATTAATTTTAATTGGCTATATCAAGCCAATGTTCAATCCACGTCAAGTGGGCGTCATAAATGAAACTTTATCAAGACGCAAACAAGATTATCAGTTAAAATATGAAACTCCTTTGACTAAGATGACATAGATGTACGGGGGCTTATAATATAGGGGGGCTGGAGACAATACAGAAGAACACTTCATTTCTCTTGCTATGGTATGAAACATCAATTGCTACTATCATATAAAAAATACTACCCTTGTTAAGGTCCACACACACACACACACACACACACACACACCATGCGCACCATGTGCACACTTCAATTGCCTTTATACTTTCCACACTTATGTGTTCATATTTTTTATAAGGTGTATTGTGCTATCACAACTTAACTATGATAATATATGAACGTGTGATTGTGTTTTAAATGTACAAAGAATATAAATACAAAATAAAATATCTCCTAAAAACCTCAACATTTTGATTACACTCTAGATGTAAAATTTAATTCTACTCAATGGCATTAGGAAAGTCGAAAATTCATTGCCGCACTTACAAAATTATGACCCCTTAACCTATCTTGAGCTAGTTCTATTCAGTCGACCTCATTACGCCCTATCTCGTTTATGTCCATTCTAAAAATATTGTATCTTTTCATCTATGTAGAATTAAATATACAATACATTTAAAATATTTCCCTTCAAATAGTTTATACCCTTAAACATTCTTAAATAATCAACATAAAGCCTTGTCTTGGCGCTAGAGAGCTTGACTGGCGTGTTTTGTTCAACTTTTATAGTTAATAATAATATTTAGCACCACGTCTTACTAGCCGTTCGGGTTATACGCTTTAAGTACTAATTACTCTAATGGATTAGGAATTGGGAAGGTTGAATTAGGGGAAGTGAACCCGCATTTGCGTGGAGGGAGAGTGGAAAACCATTTAGGAAAAACCACCCCCAGTTCACCCGACCGAGATTCGAACCTCGATCTCCCCGTCCTCGGCAGTCGAGCTCAACACCACAAGCGCGTTAGCTAACTACGCCACCGAGGCGGGTCTATATATAGTTCACGATTTTGTATGAAGACCGACCAGTCTGTATTAAGAGGAGTGTATCGCATGGTGATTTTTTAAATGCTTTTCTCATCCTCTCTACAAGAAAATGGTGCAAGATATTTTCTTAAAATGTACCTGCCTACCCTATGTACAGTACCTATTAATGTTGATGAAGTTTTTCTATAAGTCTAATCGTCACGTAAGGTATGTGGCACTAATAAAAAAGAGGCCGTAAAACTAATTTTGGATGAAATTTTAAAAAAAGTCCCCATATTTATACAGAGATGATCAAAATATTTCTGTCTAATACAAAACATATTTAACTGGAAACATACCACACCCATGGATACTCGTACAAAGGCACCAGTCTCATATAGTCTAGATCTCCGACGACAATACCCACCTCACTATACCCATCCTATGGTGTTTAGCTGGCTCTCCAAATTTATCAATCTTAGAGCAAGGCTTCTTCGACTGCGATGAAATTTCTTCCCTATTCTAAAGACAACCAATCCATCAACGATATGATCTAGTAGTTATTACTTGAGACTCTCTGATACAGGTGTATCGTCCAGATCGCACGATGCTCACTCGTCTATAGGTTATTATATAATATTCTCAGCAGAAGGGTAACTCAGCTCTGCTTGACTTCCAAGGTGGATTAACATCTCACCAGAGCCATCCTAGAATAATATGTTTTTACAGAATTTAGTAGTTTGGTTCTTTAAACTGGCTAAACTATTGGGGCATCATTTAACTTTGGATAGAAAGGCACTTTATCGACACATTAAAGGGTACACCCTTTGGATATGGGTAGAGTAGCCTTTGTTAGGTATAAATATAAATTTAGATTTTCCCTTAAGAGCGTGCATGCCTATCAACTCTATGATACAGTCGGACAGAAACTGAAAATTTACACGAACACTATTGCATGTGGATCATTTCCGATTAAACTCTAATGGAGATAAAGAAAGAGTTACTAAAAGTTCCTGATACTGACCATTGTCGAAATATTGAATGATAATTAATTAGATAAAAACTGCATTTAAAATGCAATTTTTGACCATTTTAGAATGGCTTCGTGGGTAAACATTTGCACAAATCTTCATTTTGTCACAATAGGGACAAACTGTAGTTATTAACAAGAAACTTTGTTGCTTTGTCCGCCATTGTCACCATGGAAAATTTCGGGTAGTCATTCACTGCACTGCACAGATTTATTTTCCCTTTTACTCCCCTACCTCGTGCACGCACGCCCCCTCCCAACCTCCCCAACCCCGCCC
>CABEEJ010008775.1:1792-22045 GCA_901482245.1 Timema douglasi
GGAAAGTGACAATGAACACTTAAGTAGAGACTTTAACACTAAACTTGCTATAAATGTTGAAAGCGGGTTGCAATGACCCTATTCAAGAATCATTATCCACCACATCCTAAATCCTTTGAAATATCGGGTCCTAGCCCTCTGAAGGCCCCAGCTCAGATGTGCTTTATAATGATCATTCTTGGCCCGATTTTTCGTAAACAATCCTTATCAAGGTACCTTTTTGTATTTCAGTGTTCTCCATGTACAGTAACATGGATTCATCCCTTGATATATTTTCCCAAATGAGATATGGAATAATAAAATCAGTGGTTGTGAGGATGTACCATCATTTGTGCTGGGTTGAAATGTGAAAACATATAGGTAGATAAAGAATCAAAAACCAATGCTAGTATTTATGCTTTTAGTTATGATTACTCCAGCTAGATATTATTGACACCTGAATACGGGAATCGAACCCTCTAATGCAATCTGTATATCTTTACCGAAATGAAAGACAAAATAATAAAATTAAAGTTTGTAGGGATTTACCAGCATTTGCGCCGGGTTAAATTGTGAAAAGATACTAGCATTTTTATACAATTAGCGTTAGTTTTCCTATAAACCCTGATAGGGATTTGAACCTCTACCTCCTCCCATCACAGGGCGTGATGAGAACAGGCATATGCGCTGGATTGAAGTGTGAAATCATATAGGTAGTTTAATAATTAAATAGCCAAAGCTAGTATTTATGAATTTAGTGATGGTTACTAAAACTAAATATCATTGACACTTGAATACGGGAATCGAACCCTCCAACGCCATTTGGATATCTTTGCCCAAATGAGAGACAGAATATTAAAATTAGTGGTTGTAGGGATGTACAAGCATTTATGCAGGGTTGAAATGTGAAAACATATAGGTAGTTTAAGAATCAAATATCCAAAGCTACTATCTATGCTTTTGGTGATGATTACTCCAGCTAGATATAATTGACACCTGGACACTGGAATCGAACTCGGGACCTTTAGCTGAACAAACAAACTATCATGCGCCGTATAGGGTTCTGTCTCTCTATTTTTAATAACTGGATGAAGCAACAATATAATTTCAATGGTTAATTATTATGTCGGTATACTTAAACACGTTAAATCACTTATATATTATTTTCTTTTTAAAAGCGTATACCCTCGCCAGAGAGTCAAATTGACGGTTTCAAGATGCCCGTGCTATCAGTTGGAGCGAACCACTAAGCTCTTCTGGCAAAGTGAGATAACCACTGTTTGGGAAAGAGAGATAGAGAGAGCGTATTGTTACTTGTAGTTGTTAATAAAATAATATGTTCTTTAATAGTTAAAGTGCGGCAAATTTACATATTAGACGATTTATTGCGTTCAACAGCTTACCCCCAGCAGGGATATGATTCCAACTTAATCCCAAAGAAAAAAAGATAAGCATCCCATCTAGATGGCGTGCCAAACTGGATTAAAACCTCGCTATCTTCTCGTGGAGTGGAAGGGATTTAAAGCCCCTACATCGGTCATTGGCGGTGTTGAATGTATATTATATACTATAGAAGGCACGAAGAATAAGGAAAAACTCTACGCCGCTCATCTAAATTATTTCACTAGTTACATATCTCGCCGTTAGAAGGCGCTAGTACGCTAGTGGTGCATTCTGACTGCCATTTATGGTACTGTTTGAATATAGCTCTTCCTCTTTGTCTAAAGAAGAAAGGAATACTTCTCTTGTAAAGAGGGATGGTATGACTTAAGAGGGCTGAAAGTTGTAAGAAAACTGACAAGATAGGTTTTCTCAAGGTCTAAACTAACAGTAATCGGTTTTAGGGGTCGTTTACCTGTCATTCAACAACATTTCATTCAAACCTAATAATGCTTATTTTCTTAGTTTGTTAGGCGCTAAGGAAAATAATCCTTTAATAGCTATATAAACTACAATTTTTATTTTCATTTAGTTCAAATACAAAGATATATTTATTAATATAATTATCACAATTATATTGATACAAAACCTTTTCTATCTTTAGCTAGGTGCTTTTTGAGCTCAAAATATTGGACACGCGTGGTATACGTAGGCAGGGGTTCTCAAATTCATGGCCCACGGATCATATTTAACTGGCCCGCTTGTCAGAAAAACTCTTAAATAAATATTTGGCCTGCTGTTACACCAATACTCTCTCTCTCACACACACACACAATATAAGTTTAATTTTGTTGTAAAACACTTAAACTATTTAAAATTGTGCTATTTTTTATCAATTTTTAAATAGGGGATTGTGGGGATTTTAGTTTGGACATATTTTAATAAATACTGCTTTGAGTGATTCTCTAACCCACATTAACATCTGGAAAATATAAGTTATGTAATATTTTAATTACATAGCATCAAATATCTATTAAAGAGTTACATTGGCGGGCACGTGGATTAAACGTCATATTATTATGATCTAGTTAGCTGGTTTCGGGGAAGACGGGGATCGAATTCCATCTGGATGTACAGAGGGTGGATTTTTCCTATTTATGGTCTCCCATGTTCCCTTTCTCAAATGCAGTTACATTTCCTCCACATTATATGTTCCTCATCTCTTACTTACTAACGTTATTAAAATATGCTTAAACAGGATGGTTATTAAGATTCGCTACTAAAACAAAAGTACCTATAGAATATATTTAATTAAACATCTTTGTATATTCCGTCACCCTCAACACGCATCGAGTTTGTGAATCTGGACCTCCAGCTAGTTTGAGTTTGAGAAACACTGACGAAGGCAATAGTTTTTTAGTTTACAGATTCTCACACACTTTTTGAATGATTCCCCTATAATTACTCCAAATTTCAGCTTTCTAGGTCATGAAGAAATGTGAGAATTTTCTGTACACCAATATTTACCTTCCAAACCCAACCTTTTCTTTAATAATTATTGGTAGACGCATGGTGTGCTAGGTTTTGTTGTTAGGATAGCTTGTCTGTGTAATAAATATTTGAGATTTTTTTTTTATTGAATTGGATATCCAATTTTTTTTTTTCATGATACATATTTTTTCTTGCAAAACTGTTAGATCGTAGAATACGTCGTACTTGCACGAAAAACATTTCGACAGTAAAAAATTTAAAATAATATAATATTTCTACTTTTTAGGTTCATGCATCTCACAGACATTATTACATTTTGTTATTTTTTTTATGGCTAAAATAATAGTGCAAAACTCCATTATTGGGTGAAAAGTTTTTAAAATCATGCATATAAATTTGTATAGGAAAATCAAAAATTATTGGGTGGGTTAGGGAAATACGCGAACTTTTACTTCCCAACCTTTTAAATATTAAATATTTGTTATTTAAAAGCTATTACGGTGCAAAACGCCATAAGTAGGTTCTATCCAAGATATTTATATTGACATTAAAATTAGACAAATTGTAGATGTGTATTTTTAAGGGAGGGGGCTACGCTCAACCTTACTCCCATCACTTTTATGTATATTTTCTCTTGCAAAAATATTATGGGGCCATGCTTGGTGCAAAACAGAATTTTAATATTTACATTATAAAAAATAAAAAATTAATTGAAGAGATAAGAACTACACTAAACCTGCTTTCTCACACCTCTTCATGCCATAAGAATGGTATGAGACTATAAAACAAAATAAGTGCCAAATGGTCGTATTTTTACATATTTAATTAGAGGGGATGGGATGGAAGCCAACTTGAGTGATATTCTATAGGTCATAACGAAACCCCTTAAGGTTTATGTGGTTTGTGTTAACTAAGATCACCATTTGAAGGATATAAATATCCAACTTAAGAACAAATTAATAATATAAATTAGGATAGATAAACTGGAATATTTTGGACATGTTTAATGCACAGTATAAAAAAATATAAACCTGTTTAGATATTTTCACAAAATGTTTTTGATATACGTTCCACTTTACAAGAATCTGTCTTAAGAATAATATTTTGTAAAATATTAAATGAAGATAGACGATGGTATGCGTATACAAATCATAAGTTACACTTATAAGAATGGACATAACTCTAAAATACACATTTGTACAGTTTGAAAATAGTTTTTAACTATAGACTTCATTGTAGTTAAAATCTTTAAAAGTGTTTACACTTTATTCAAAGTATTAAGAAATGATTTTTATAAATCATGGTTTGTGCACACATAAGTTTAGTCCTTCCTTATAACCTCCTCATTACTTTATTTTACATTATGTATTCAAATCCTTTTTTTTTATTAATTGGGGCATTTAACGTGCACTTTCTAAACCGACTTATAAATTAACTTAAATCTAGAACGGATACAACATCCAGCCCCCCGACAGTTAATTCAACCCTGTGAAAGGGGAAACGCACAGTTCACCAATGATAATTTTTTAGGCCATGACCGAGAATCAAAACCGGGACCTTTATCTCAGTATGAAATCACGCTACTGACTGATCTAAAGTGTCAGCCCGTGTATTGAAATCAATATTTAGTACGGTTTATATGTTGCTAACAAAACATTTCTAGATTACGTGGTAAAAAAGGGAGTCTTATTATAGCTTCAACCTATTCAACATCCCCCAGTAAATTAAATAGCCTAATTATAAAATAGCATAATTAATTAGGATAACCATTTTTTTTTTCAAATCTAAATAAATTATACATGCCATACAGGCCACTAATAAATAAATATATATTGATTTAGATTATGCATTTTTCAATGTTAACTTTTTGCACAAAGTGGTGGGGAAGTGTAGTTTTTTTTTCTATTTATTCAATTATTAAGTAATAAAAGACTCGTGAGATTTAAATATATTTATTGAATATTAATAATACTAGTCTAAACATTTTTATGAGAGTTCGAACATTTATTTTTTCTGGTACAAAGGCTCCTTCGGTCTAAAATGTGAGAGCACCTGGTCTAAGTCAATATATGTTAATGTGTTGAATAACACGCTCTGATAGCTTTGTCAGTTCGAATAACTTTAGTATTAACTTTAACTGAAATTGGGTGGGGTGTAAGTGATTCTAAAGTCTCTATAAGCGAGGTCCTCTGTGTAATAACCCATATCTTGTGTTAAAAGCCTTAAAAACTAAAACTAACTTAATTATCAGAATGGTGTTTACTAACTATATACAATATATGGAAGCTTATATGGCTGTACTTTTTTAAAATGAGAATATAAGAGGAACTTTTAATATAGGTATGTGTCTGTGTTTTGAATACAAAGTCTTAAAATGGAGCCTTTATATCCGACTCCTCTTCTGTGTCTTATGTTTTAGTTATACAATATATGATTTATGTTTTTATTGAAACTATTAGGGGTCATGTGGGAAGGTGCCCAGTTTATCTCACCCCCTTGGGTGCACCACTGGTTCTAAGTAAACGCTTAGTAAGAGAAGGGAATTTTATCATAGATATAACTAATTTAGTGAATACTACAGTTATTTCAATGGTTTTTATGAACCTATAATGCCCCCTTTTCTCGTAAAGTGAAAAAATCAAAATTCTATCGATTAGCTTTTATTTAATTAAAGAATACTATATTTTTAGTTCAACACCCTTTAAAAAAAAGTTTAAACTATATATAATAATGTTAACAATGAATAGTTTTTGAGCCAAAGTGTTAGAGGAGTCTCGCATTTTATATTATCAAGTCAATATATTAAGCATAGTATTTATCTTAAAAATGTTAATTAAAGTTTAAAATAATTATAGCTATAAAAAAATGTACATTTGTTGTTATATTTGAATATGATGTATTTTCACTGTCTAAAATATGTTTTTCTAGTAATTAGAGTAAGCTCCATTAGTGTTGTTTTTTCATTGTATCTTCATACTAGCCAATGCTTTCCCTACTTAATAGCATATAGAAGGTAGGTATGAGGAAGATATAATTATGAGAAGTACCCTTGTTGACGTGGAAATAGCGGGAAACCATTTAGGAAAAACTACCATCAGTACACCGTGTAATCGAGCAGCCACGGTGTGCACATTTTTGTGTCAAAATATGAACATCGAAATCATCACATTCGGTCATTATAATTAATAATTAATTAATGCTTTAAAGAGTCTTCTCATGTATTAATGGTAACCATTTTGCTTATTACGTATTTTGTGTACAGAGGTATTTGCTCCTTTGATAGTGTGTCCAGAAGATGTACCCCTGGTGCCTGCAGCCATTACTCGACCGGCAGTGGCCAATAGCCTGGAACCTTTGCGGGGTTTTTTTTGGGCGAGGACGGAATTTGCCAGGCGGATAACGACTGGTCCATGGGTCACTAGCGTCCTGCTATAGATTTTAGAGAATTTTTAACGGTTTTTTTCCCACTATTGTAATTAATATTTACTTATTTAATTTAATATTACTGGAATCCATACGGGATGGACACCAGCTTGAGAGAACACGTAGCACCCGCAGTGGATTTATCAGTGTGTGTGGGCACGCCACTTCCTTAAAGCAGCGAGGCGGAGGTGTGCCCTTTACCGAACCATCTTCTAGAAGCTGTCAGTGCTCTGCCCCATGCAGTAGGCTTCAACCTGCTGGCAGACTTCACCCCACAGGACCCTGCCGCAGGCCCCAGAAATACTATCAGAGGTATGCCTGATGTTTGGGGGAAATTGGACGTGATAGACCACCTAGTATGTAAGTTTGCTACTCTTTAGTTACTAAAGAAAATATTTTATTACCTTCTACAAATAACAATATTATAACCACTAGCTTAGAAATAAACAGCTTACTAAACAAGATTATATTACGTCCTCTTCTCACTCAAACCACCGTTGTTTTGATGGCATACCAAAACCTTTCGTCTGCAGACCGTTTTGAGTCTAACCAAAAAGAATATCATTTCTTATATTCTTAGTATAGAAGGTTATTATTACAAACATTCAAATCTAAAAAGTAGAAAAAGAAAATTATAATTTTCGCTTTAGCCACCTATTAAATTAACATTGGCAATGTGCTGGATAAAATTTTTGTAAGATGTTCAGCCGCCACTTTAGCTCATTCGATAGCATGTCTGTGTACTAAGCTATTGATCCCGGGTTATATTACCGATATGGCAAAAAATGTTTGTTTGATAAATTAACAGCCAGCGGACCGGATTTTGTGGATGTCCTAGTCTTAAGTTATAGGTATTTATGAATAAAAAAGTGACATAAGCCTTAGCCTAGAAAACAGTAAGGATATAAATTTATATTCATTGAAAAAAGTGGTTTTATTTAATTCTTAAACAAAATTATTTCTACCAATATAAAACCTAATTCTGACAATTAAATATTTATTTCGAACATCAATATCTATTTTTACCAATTTGTGTTAAGACAATGGATTTAGTGTTTCAATGTGTTTAAAGTATACAGTCATTCAAATATACCGATATAATAATAACCTGAAGAAATTATAATGTTGCCTTAGCCTGTTATTAAGAATCCTATACATTTGCGCATGAAAATTTGTTTGTGGAGCCAATAGTCCTTGGTTCAATTCCCTGAATGGAAGAAAATCTAACATTGGTGAAATGAAAATTGAACCTTTCATAGTGATAAATTAACTGCCCTGGAATGTATTTGTGCATATCCTGGTCTTTAACAGATGGCATTGAAACCTAAAAACCGTCAATTTCTAGACGATTTGACATTTTACGGTCTGTTGAACAAGTTCTTAGCGCAGCATATTTTTATGACCGCAGCTTATTTGTATGGATTCAAACCAAAAAGAATATACATTTAGTGTTTGAAGCATACAGCTATTCCTTTTAAATTGTTTATTCAAATATACTAACATAAAAATTCACTAAGGAAATTATAGCCACGTATTTTGTTGCTTTAGCCATTTATTAATTTAAAAAAGAACAATTTTTAAAGAACGTTATTTTTAAATCTACTTTGTTTGAAACAATGTTGTTTCAAGTTTAGTTTATTTCACATACATTGATAATGTTGGTATCATTTATATTAAACAGTTAAATCAATTATGTTTGTGAAAAATATATTTACATATTATATTAATACCAAAAGTAGTTTGAAATGGAAGAGTTTCCTATATTTTGGGGTATCATTTTAAGGAAATAAATACGCGTATTTGTGCAGAAAATAAAATTAACAATTTAAACATATGATTGGAACAATTATATTTCAAGTGTTTACTTTGAAGATAGTTTGACGTATGTTTGAATTCATACCTTTATGTTTTAGTTCAAATGGATGGTGGAAATATCAGCTCCATACTCCCGCCTTAAAGCCTGGAAAAATGTGTGGACTCGACTAACACACCCACAGCCCCTATCCAGTTGGTGGGAGCTAAGTCACCATCAGGGCCAGGAGACAGTGCCCCACTGCCACCGGCCGTGAACCTTCATCACTCCACTACAGCATCATCGCCTCCGAGCCAGGGAGATGGTGTTCAAACCCAACCTGCAGGGATGTTAACTGGATCCACCTTCCTCTTTCATACCGTGGTGGTGGCGGGATCATCATCAATACCCTGCCCGTGAATTAGTGGTCCAGTAAATCAGGTTTGTGGAGCATTGTCGAATGGTATCTCTCTTCAACTCTTCGAGGAGAAAATAAACAACTGAGGAGTTTCTTTTACACTGGTAGAGAAATTACCGTACATCTTGGTACTCCAACAAGTGATCGTGACGCATTAATCTGGCTTGAAGAGCAAATTACTATTTTGAACAATTAGCTGTAAGACCATGGTGTCAGCGCCTATAATCATGTCGCCTTACTTTTGAACAGCACGTTCTCAACGTTGAGTCCTGTATACGTGTCATTTAGGCAGGCGGATCAGTTAGACGCTCGAGCCGTGCTCGATAACGTAAGACACGTGTTGCAGAGTAATAGCTTATTCATAAGTACGGCATCACTGTTCGTCCAACCCAGCCATTTTAAGTAGCTTCATGGGAGTTCACGTCATTGTGATAAGCTATCCCCTGCTAGCACATATAGCCATAATAACAAAAGAATCATTACGATTCAAAATTGCAACACACTTTGACTTGCCCGTGGGTTGATTGTCACCAAATCTATACGTGATAATAAAAGAGAGATAGGATGCACTAAAAAACACTTTTAAAAAAATCAAAATTGGTCGTCCTATTAAAAAATACAAAGCAGAAGATTTATACCATGATGCCCATGTTAATATTTTAAAAGGTAGTGAGCTAACTGAAGTGAAAATAATTTCAAGCATAAATCTCCGAGTACAAAATCACCATGTCCAGGGAACGTCGGAGGAGGCAGGTCCTGTATGAGAGGCCTACCCCTCCCAAACATTACTTTAATGGCTACATTGATTTGTATTTTCACGAAGATAAGCAAAATATTTTTATGTCATAACATCTTTGATAACCGCATATAAGTGCTTGTACTTTTGCTGAAAGTGTTGTGTGTAATTTTATCATAAGAACGATCTCAAATGCAAATCACCGTGCATAAAGTGCTACACTAAGGTGGCTTGCAGTGGAGGTCAATATTTGACCTGTAAGGACTAGGGGCATTGTTTCACAAACCAGACCTGTTTTGATAACCATAAACGTCCCAGTTTTTGCAGAGGTCACCTATTGATATGTGGTGTTAAAAAGAATGTGAGGTCTACGGAAATTTTTCAGCTTGGAAAAGTCAAATTATTCACACAGATGTTATAAGACTTTTTGTAGAATATGCGAGACCCATCGCCCTTTTGATAGTTTCATCTATATGAAGCAGGCCCAATCCAGGCTTAAACGGGAAAAGAGCAATTTAATGTTGGTTTTCTATTATTTTGAATGCAGACAAGAAACGCTTCTTCAAAGTGTTGCAAGGCGTGCCTTTATATCGATGCAAATTACCATAATTGCACCAAATGGGGGAGTGATAGGACTAGCATCTTCAAGGGTGACGTCACAATGGCCAGATTTTTCAGATTTATAGAGTAAATCAAAGCAACACAATTAAGCGACATATCTCTCCTAGCCCATATTTCTAAGGGCTATGTAGTCAATTTATTTTAATATACATTATGGAGGTACAAAAATGGATACCAGAGCTCATAATGAAGAGTGGGAAAACATATCCATGCGTTATGGCCCACTCTACTTTATTGACTCGCTGAGCTTTCTCCCGATGTCATTGTCCAAGATGCCAAAGATATTCGGTTTGGAGGAGATCTTGGCCAAGGGACAATTTCCCCATTTTATTTCAATAAAAAAGAAAACGTGTGGTATAGGGGTCCCTTGCCACCAAAAGAGTGCTCCGGAATCGGTGAGATGTAAGTTGAGGTAAAGGAGTACTTTGAGAAGTGGTATGACGTGATGGTCAAAGAAAATTATGTCTTTGATTTTAACCGTGAGTTGGAACTGTATTGTGTGAAAGATGGAGAGATCTTACGGAAGGCCTTACTGAAATTTAGAGGTATGCTGATGGAAAAAGCAAGGGTGGATCTTTTCAGAGTGTCTTGTATAGTCGCAGGAGCGACCATGTTGGATTGCTTCCAAAGTAATTCTAAGGAGAATACCATAGGTATCATCCTTAACAGTGGCTACCAGCGTGCAGACCAACAGTCGCACTTCGATGGACTATGGAACTACTCGAAGGCCCATTAACGCGATGTTTTATTCTTCATGTGGGCAATGGTCGTGAAGAGTATGTATTAGGGCGACGTGTCGACGGCGTTGCTTAAGCTAGAGATACCACCAACGTCTTCATGTTATGGCGCTGTTATTGGCACGGGTACCATCTCTGTTATCCTGACAAAACAATCCCTAACAAAAACATCCTCCACGAGACAATGGAGACTCGTTAAGAAGTGGCCATGGCATGAATGGAAAAATTTAAGAATGCTGGCCACACTATCGTAGAGAGGTGTACAGCAAAGAGCCACTCAGTTCCAGGTACGCATTCTTTGGCGGGCGTGCAAATTGTATCAACCGTTTCCACGAAGCAGACCTTTCTTGTAGAGAGAAGATCAAGTACTTACATTTGTGTTCATTGTATCTTTACGTTTGCAAGTACAAAAATATCCCATCGTCCACCCCAAAATTCACCTGAAACCAAATTTCCCGTCTATAGAACAAGTAGAAGGAATAGCCAGTTACAGTGACTTTTCCATGGGATTTATTTATACCCATATTTCCTAAAGGGATTCATGACAAATTAATGTTCATTTTTCAGGAAATGTGGAGAGTAGAAAAACTAAGGCGCCTGTCAGCATATAACCCTGTTACAACAATAAAGGAAAAGGATTGTTTTGGCTCACCGATTCTGTCCCCATTTGTCAGGTCCACAATGAGGCTCCACACTACGTACACATTACGGCTCGACTTGTTTCCAACTGAGCGGAGGGACCGTGGCTCGACCTCCACCCTTAGGTGTGCCTCGACCAAAGAGAAACTAGAGACGATTGACATGAACAAATCCGTGCTTGCCGACAACAGTGTTGTGGTATCAACGGTTGGTTGAACGGCGCGCGATTTGAATTATACCCAGACTGTGTGAGAGTATTCCAGAACTATGCACTCCCCTCCTCCCTTTTTCCTGCCTTGCTTCCCGCACTGTACGAACACGTGATTGTACTTATGTGTATATAATGGCAGGACTCTATAACCATGACAAACATTTCTCCGCATTCTCTAGGTGAGACACTTAGTGTCAAATTAGATTTAGTTTATTTATATAAAAATTCTGTTTGGCATATAATGGATTCTAAATTACTGTTTCGGCGATATCTGCTTAAGATTTAACTTTCGTTATTTTAAATTGAGGCTGTGGAATTTTTATCAGAGATCTTGGTTGCGCAGTTGGACTTAAATGAATTATTTTATAGGCTAACGCATCTCATCCAAGTCACGGGTGGATTTGGAACATTTAACTCCGCCATTTTGATATGCGGGATATATGTTAAATTGTACCCTTTGGGTACTTAGGTATAATTATGTTGAGTGATTGTATTACTTGTCATTATTGGGGAGTTAAATTTCTACTTGGTATGTACGTGGTTGGTCAAATATGGGGCCGCGATCCAGCGCTCTTAGATTGTTAGTTTTGTTATCAGTTAGGTTATTCGATTTTATAGGTCCCTTTTAATAATGGATCTTGGTTTTACTTTTTGGGCCTTGTAATGGCTGTAGTGCTAAACCTTTATCTAGGGCACTTTGTCATCTACGTTAGTTATAAGAGAGTCGCGGGTGGCGACTAATCTATATCCCCTGTTTGTTTTTAGTCTGCACGTTATTGTTTCAATCTTCAATTATTATCATTATACACGACATAGTTGTATGAAGGTCAATTTAAATCTATGTTAATATTGTGGGTCCCTTAGCCGGCGATCTTAGAGCTTGGGGTCGTGCCCCAAATCATTTATTTCAGTATAGTTTATTATGGCCCTGTTGCATTGATATCTACGCCTAACGCTGGTCTTGACTCTCTTCGAGTATTGTTATTGTTGGAATACAAATAAATAAACTCTCTTGTGATCAATCTGACTTTTATTTATGGTATATTAAAAAAGGGGGGGCTACAAGCACAACGACAAGAAAGATCGCTGGTTGACAGGTGTCTTGGTGATTAATGAGATCCAGAAAGCCATTGAGAAAGGTTTCATCATTGAAGCAGTGTACAAAGTGTGAGAGAATACTGTATCTGTTTACGATCGTCAGACACGCTCTGGTAGATTGTTTCATGGGTACATTTATACTTTTTGAAAAATAAACAAGAAGCCAGTGGATGGCCAGTGTGGGGTACCTCACAAGATGATAAGTTACCTTATATTCAAAATCTTGAGGAAAGTTAAGGGGTAAAACTCAATTTAGGTTCTGTTTGTAATAATCCTGGTCTCCACGCTCTGGCTGAACTCTTTTTAAATTCACTATTGGGAAAGATTTGTCAAAGAGCCGATTTACCACAAGTAGCCATTGGCAATGACTATAAGGGCATCAACAAGTACCTGATGGCTCCGTACATCACCGTGGACAGCGTCATTGATGTAAATGATGAGGTTATGTTCCTCAATTACAACTATGCACGTGACGCGTTGTATCCTAACCATAACATGAGTGTGGTGGTGGCATGCTACACGACTGCGATGGCTAGGTTGCACTTCTACTGTATTCTTGAAAAATTGGAGGACCGCGTTTTATATCATGATACATATAGCGTCCTATTCACGGTGATTGGAGTCCACTAACTGGAGACATTTTAGGTCATCTCACTGACAAACTTCAAGATTACGGTCCGGGAAGCTATATTAGCGCCTCTGTATCTAGCAGTCCCAAGAATTACGTGTACTGAGTTTGTTTTGGTAGCGATCCTGCCAAAACAAAACAATGTCCGAGGTTCGCGGGGTCACCATAAACTACGGCAAATGGAAAGACGTTAATTTTGAAGTTTTTAAAGAGATGTTCACCGAACATGCTGCGGAAAGATACATACAGATACAGTATGAAATTGTAAGAAAAGGTCTTGCGACTCTATGTAGGGGTCCGCAGAATAAATATTACCGGCCGGTGTACACCAAACGATGGATAACCGATGATTTTAATATGTTTCTTTTTTAGTATTAGTCTCCTTGTAAACACACTTGCTACGACTAAAAGATGATCATTTAGACGGACAGAATAGTCATTTTTTTTCCTTCACTTAGTTCCTCTGAAATAAAATGTTTCTAATATTTGAGATTTTTTTCATTTTTTTTTTTGCATGAAAACACTAATTTTTTTATGGGTTTATCGTATGTACCCGGGATACATTTTTATATTTATTTTATTCACTAGTACAATCCCTTACCTAGCTGATTGTTTCTAGTCAAATTGAATTAGTTGTCTGTATATTTATTTAATTAAATTCTATTCAAATTAGTTTATTTTCTTGTACATATTTTAAATTTAAGCCATATTATTATATTTGGTTCTAAATATATATTTACCATTTTGATTGTCCTAAATAAAATAAACAAACTTTGTTATTGTCTGGCTCTCTGTATATATTAAAATACTCTTTAAATTGTACTTTGTAAATTAGTACCGATGCCACTATTCCTACAAAACCTCAAGAATATGATTATTATTTCCTTTACACATAAACATGTATAATATACTTCAATGTATAAAATAAATTCTATAACTATCATTTGTTATAAATAAATTTTCCATGCATACTAATGACGGCGTGAGCTATTATCTAAAACTTTTATTTGTGTAAATAAATATTCTAAGTATACTTTTCATGGTGTGAGCTATATTTGCAAAAAAAATTATTTCTGTGAATAAATATTCCAAATATACTTTTCATGGTGTGAGCTATATTGGTGCTAATATATATTATATACTTTTCATGGTGTGAGCTATACTGGTGCTAATATATATTATATACTGTTATATTTGTGTTAAACCACTACATCCAAACACCCCCTCTCCTATCTTATAAATACTAGTTCACTGATCTTAGAAGCTTAGTCTCAAACAATATTAATAAGTTGAAACATTCAGAATAAAACCATTAAATGCTTTTACTTTCTGTTTAGGTAGCTTAACTAATTTCCTCGTCACTATTCCTAATATTTCTACAAGAGGTTTACATTCACATGTGTAAACAATAAAGCATTATATTCATCAGCTTACACTATTAGATATTTCATTCCGACAAAGTTGTCACATGTATAATACTAGCTATTCCCTTTCTTTGAATATACAAAATATTCTAGTATTTAAAAAAATAATAACATTTTCTTACTAATTTGTTTATTGACGATCAGCAACTAATTAATTTAAAACATTCACAGCGTGCAGCCACAACAGCAACAACAAAATAGAGTTTTATTGACAAGCAGCAATATTATAACAATTATTATTACTATTATTTAGGTCTTGTGAGTGTTACACGTAATTAAGTTGAGATATTAGAGTGCAACATGAATTATATAATTGTGATAGCAAGACAAACATATTTTAAAGTGGGGCGCGCGTGACCAGGGAGGGTCACCGGCCGTTCACACGTGAACATGTGAGCCACTAGTTTTTTTGAGGATATTGTGGTATGTTGTAAGCAAAATATGAACTAAAATACTCGCAGATCACCCAAGGTTTTGATTATTAAAATCACCACTCATAAACAACATTCACAGAGTTAAATATACAGCTAAATAATTTAAAAAAATTAGGTAGTTTTTAAATAAAGTAAAAAGAGCCTTAATCAAGTCTGTAAATAAATAAATAAACTAATAGAACACCTAAAGGTATAAGTAAATTAAATAAACATATTAACAACTATAATCATCTAATAGCTATTCAAATATTTAAAATACAGTCATAAAAAGGTTCATTAAAAAAGTAGACCACAGTAACAATAGATGTCTACATCACCCGTGTACTTAGGTCAACACTTGTCCCGCGCACTGGACACGCAGGTCCACACAATGGACACGCAGGTCCACTCACTGGACACGCAGGCCCGATCACTGGACACGCTTGTCCACACACACTGGACACGCTGGTCCACTCCCAGTCTCACTGGTTGAGAACCAAGAAATGAGCACCTCTGGCTATCACTGAGCGTGTATATATAGGGGTGGTGCCAACTAAGGATCTAGAATCCTCCACTTCTAGAATTAAAATCCCAGACCCTTCCAGACGTGTATCCGTCATCCCCCCCATCACCACCCCCATCCCCTCTAATCCCACAGTAAAGTGAGAAGGCTGCAGCCTAACTGCTAGACAAAGAGGGAAACAGAACAAGGAGCGCAGCCAGGGTAAACAATGAGAGCACGCTGGTACCGTGGTTAAACACTAAGCTTGTTACAATATTTTCACTCTCTTACCTAATAAAAACATCAGGAGAGAATGTCATCTCTTCTACCATCTAGAAAATGAGTGGGAATCCCCTCCAAAACTGTTCAGGACATGCTTAAAGGTGATAGAACGTATATTGACAATGTCTCCAAAGTTTTTACCCGGCATTTTTACTCTCCTTACACCATCAAGCACAATAACTTTCGGTTCATTGCTGTCCTCTTCTGATAGCACAAGGTTATAGCTTTTGATTTTTTAAAGTTCATTTAAGAACTTGACACGATTGTATTCCTCTTTTCCGAACTTGCCTAGTGCACTTCACAATAGCTCCTCGTCCCATCAGGCATCCTGGTGAGCAGGAAATGGAAATGTTTGATGACATTGATGTTTGTGTCGAATCAGATTGGAGAGCCTTGCTTAGGAACCCTCACAAATGCCGCATTTAAATGGCATAATGGCAAATGGAGATGCAGCGCAAGAAATATCCTCGGAAAAAACTGTCGATCAAGTGGAAACGCTCTCTACTCGATAAATGCGTTCCCCTCACACGTTTTTCAAAATATCGCCACTAGCTCCGATGGCGTCAGTAGAATGCTACGACAACAAGAGCAAGTCTAGATTTTAAATTAACTTTTAAATATCACACTCTGTCCTTCGATAAATGTTATACATCGTGGTTTGGATTTAAATCGCTTGCTATCCAAATAATAGGTAGACTTTGAAAGGAAGACATTACTGAAACAGCCCAGTCCGATTATGCAGTCATTGGGCGTTTCAATCATAATTTTAACATTGGAATTAGTTTTGTACATGGTTAAATCCTCGAGATTTATGGGTTCTTTGGACTTTACCTCCTTCTGCGTTGGGTGTGGGCACGCGGGTGACTCTGGCTGTGACTATTGTTCTGACTCTGATGTATGGTAGACGGACGACTCTGATGGTGGGTACTCAGGTGACTTCAGTAACGGGTACGCTTTGGACTCTAAGGGTAGTGGCTGTGGCGTCTTGAAGTGTTGTGGCGGATGATATGGATCTCGGAATGGTGGTGGAAGCCTGGAAGACACGGCCACAACATCCCCTTTTCGAATATTGTACACAGCACATGTAATATAACACAGGTAAGACTCCTCCTGTAGTGAATTGTCTTGTTGAGCCACCAATCTGGCACCAGATATGAATCATATGGGAAAACCCATTGCCGGGGAGGATTTTACTCATTCCTGTCATGACACGTCGTCCCAGCAAACTGGCACCACAGAGTTTGCCATAATTATTTTGGTATTTACCTGCCAAACCGCAAATTTGATTACGATGAGCTTTCGATTCAGGTTAAACATCATATACCTACCGTTACTCGTCAATTGTGCTCTGGCATCCACCTAGTGGTGATGTACTCTTTGAAATCCACCATTCGTGGATATGGTTTTCTCAAATTAAATATTGGTACACACTCTACCTGGTCTAATTATATAAATTGGAATATCTGATCGACCAGCTTTGATTGATTTTTAGTTTCAACTTGTTTTTTTGCTCTTGCAAATATGGGGTACACTCAACACCTGTGAAAGATATTGAGGTTAAAATCCCTGTGGGCACGCTGATTAAATGTCAGGTTGATTTTAATTCTGGCGGAGGAACTTGAAATTAAATCAATGTTGGGAAAATAGTTGATATTTTTTCCTCCAGTTAAAAAATCCTGAAACATTTTCTTACTCATACCTACAGCACTATCATAATTAATATATATATATATATATATAGAGAGAGAGAGAGAGAGAGATTTAGCCCAAAAAGGGTAATTGTAGCTCATATAGCTATGGTGGAGGAAGTAGTGGTTTCAAGTCTTGCTCTGGTGATCTGTGGTTGTTTTCAAATGTCCCTCCCTCCACGTAAACGCTGGAATATTTCTACCTTACTCCTCCACCAAAAGTTGTCCATGATGGTATGGCGGATACCTACATTCACGTATGTCAATGGACGATACCAAACAATCAATTTTAGTAGACTTTTGTGGGGGGATAGTGGCCCCTAACTGAGGATTATAAATCACCATGAGGCCTCGGAGGCCTTTTATTGTCCATAATCAGAGATTTGTCGATTCACTCTAGTTGCAACATTGCCATGAATAAACCCATTACCACTTAGATGGCGGAAGGGGTGTTGGGAGGTGTTACCACATAATTCAAGGTCATGATCTATTCCTGTCTCGACTCGTTTTGTCTAGCCACCAAATTGGCACCAGGGTTGCGATGACGCCACCAGTAAAGACCCATTACCACATAGATGGGGAAGGGAAACCAAAATAAAATCAGAGTCCTGCGGTAAGGGACCATTGTTCACACTCTATGCTAAACGCTCGTCGGGAGAGGTTCGTAATGCACGTTCCTGACTTCAGTAGCGATGCCAACATTTAATTCGACATCACGGGAGGAGTTACTGACACCGGGGACTGCACACTCCCTCTACCAATAAATAAAAATCTCCCACAAATAAACTCCAAAGTCAATCCCAACCCTACCAAGACGTACAATCCAATGGCACACAAAATAAACCAATGCACACACAAAAAACTAAAATGACCGGAATAAACAAGTTTGTACAAAAATAAAACAAAACCCTACAAAACAACCCAATTACCAAGAGGCATATGATGTCACACATTTCAAAATAACCCAATTGCGACATCACACCACACACTTCATCACGTAATCATCCCAATACACACTTTCTCCAAATCGGGGTCAAAGGTCAAATTGTTCCGAGAGCGCGTGATAGGTAGTAATTGAATAGTACTAGTGGAAGACCCATACTACTTTTCATAGACCAGATAATTGAGTATTTTGATAATTAGACGTATCAATAACTGAAGAGAAAATCAGAAAGAAAATAAGATTGGAGAAATATTGCACACCAATCCTCGGATGGATGAACATATATGTAGAGATATATTTAATGAAATAATTATAGTCTTATCAATTCCTCTTCTATCTATTTAAAATAATGATTCACACTAAGATACGTTTGTTTCGAGTTAAGTTATATGTATGATTTGAAACCTATATCTAGTTCAATAAATATGATAGCATGATGTATATGACTTAGTCTTATGGATGGTAAATAAACTAACACATTTGGCGTGATGTAGATGATATTGGAATAATATTTGATTTGACTATGTATTTTGAATTTTGTAAGGATATTTTTCCGAATAGGTATAGGTTTAATATGTGAATTTGTAAGAGTGAATATACATTATTAGGATTGTATAGCTGAGGTGACTAGTGGAAAGTTGGTTGTGGAAAAGATGTATATTAGTCGCGGTTAAAGATAGAATATGAATATGACTGGGAAATGCTAGGTAGAAAAATCTGTGGGTCTGGTTGAGCGTTGGGGTTTGGCTCGAGGACACTTGAAGAAAAGGATGGCAAGGGTGCGGACATTTTAGTCAGTCTCACAATAACGTTAAAAAGTGCATGGCTATATAAATATAGTTAAAATATAATTAGCTATAATAAATAAACAGCATATATTAAACTGTGCCTGCTCGTTTTATTAAAGCAACAACGCAAGGAATACAGTGGTCACGTGCCAATTACTATATTATGTAACTAGTATCAGACACCCAACAGAAATATAATTATTTATAAAGCTAAGACACAACAGGCATACTAGCAGTTTCAAAGATATTCTCTCTTAAATATTATATTTAACAAATTTGCATTACTTAAGAAAAGAGAATGAACAACTTGGCTACAATAAATTAATACAAATATATCAGAACTGGACGATACAAGATGTCTCTGTTGGGAGAAAAAATATGTTCAACAGATAATATAGCAAATTGCACTCAATACTGAGAATGCACAGATACAAAAACTCATTGTTGAAAATAGAAAATATTGAAAGTTATAGGATGGCCACCTAACTTATGAGCTTACGTTAACATGCCTAGACTGAAACAGTGGCTTCTGTTCCATGAACATGATGTTCTCAGATATGGAGGAATTGTCGGTGCTAGATGCGGGGTTCTTCCGCGATGAGCTGAGTAGTAGATCAGCTGTATCTATTAAGTCATCAGAGGATGGAGCATAGAATATACTAGACTAGGGACTAGAATACATTGAGTATGTATTTCAAGTATGACAGAATTTGACTTCTTATCCATGTTCTGGGGACGCAGACGAGTATGAAAAGGGATGTTGTCAATCCCGAGGGCTGTCAATAACCGGTTGGAGAGGGGATGAATGGCCTGCTTGGGGTGGAATTTTGCTTCCACTATAACTTCCGACTCGTTCACTCATTGCAACAAACTATTCTATACGATCATAATAAGGTAGTAGCTCACCTAACAAGACGAACCCATATGCTCCTCATACGTCATGATCTCACCTCTTTGGTGACGTCACACTACTATGCACGACCACTTGCCCCAGTTTAACCTTGAAGGACTATATTTGTGATGCGTTGTTATTGGAGAAATCGTAAACATCCTTGTTTTT
>CABEEJ010008776.1:0-13850 GCA_901482245.1 Timema douglasi
ATTTTAATAATAAGGCCGTCTTTTCCGTGTTTTGATGATAATATTGGCAATAAAAGATCACCTTGTTTTAAACCTTTTCTATTTACGGTTTTTCCCTTGTCTTGTTTCATCCTCACTATCCTATAGTTTGGGGCCTTGTCTATAGGATTGGCTGAGGGTGTAATAGTGTGTGCTGCAAGACTTACTATTCGGTTCGTGTATCCACATATTTACACCATTAGAGCAGGAATGAGAAAGGTAAAAGTAAATGCAGCCTCATGTATTTGTAGGAAAAAGAAAGTCTTTTTGAGGGATGAAAACACCCCCAGTACACACAACCTTGACTCGAACCCCCATTCTTTCCGTCACCAGCTGTCCAGTATATTTAGAGTAAGAGGGCTTGGACCAGTAGCTGGCAACGTTTTTAATATCAAGGGGGTTGTAACGGCTTAAAAAAAAATTGGGTGAGCTTGTTTTAAGTAAGAAATTCTAACAAAAAGCTCCACTTTAAATTTCTCGTAGTTCAAAACAATCTTATAGTAATTAGTCTCTTTTTATCAACAAAACTATTTGTTTGCTAGATATTTTGTGGACCAGATAAAATCAGTCGGCTGGCTGGATCAGGACCGCGGGCTATAGGTTGCTGAACATTGCCTTAGACCATGCAACCACTAACGCAAACCTACAATCCGAATGGGTTTTATTATTATTACTGTTACCACGTCATACTACCCGTTTGGTTTATACGCACTCACGCTAATATGTAATGGTAGGGTGATTGTGAGATGAAATGGAGGACCTACAGTTTAACGTGGAATCCGAACCAAGGTGGAGGCCTGGCATTCCCCACACTCACAAGTTGTGATTAATACACGTCTTGTTAAAGTTGAAGGAAGGGTTTGGCAATTAGATAAATTAGTGGCTGGACCGAGGATTGAACCCCGGACCCCCAGCTCAAAAGTTTGACACTTTACCCCTAGAACTCCAGGTCACCTACAATGGGTTCTAGAATGGGGTTCTAAAAAAACAAAAATAAATGCGCCTCATAAAAAATTGTTATAATAATATTTCTTATGCCGATAACCCGAATGAGTGGTAAGATGGATTCTTAAAATAAATCTCTTTCTGGCTCCTTAGAGATGCTATATTTCTTTTTAAAGTTTTGAATAGTAATATTACTAAAAGTAATATGATTTTAAAATCTTTTTTTCAATATTTAAGAGTTAACATTTTAGCGTGTTTTCTTTAAACATATATTATTCAATATAGGCCTACATAATACAACAAAATCTTGTATCTGACCCACTGCGTATTTAATATCTAGTTAATCTTTAAGTTTTGTATCATGATTTTCTTCATAGCAATAAAAAAACATATTTTAGAGTTTTTTTAGGATAGTTCTAAATTTTAGTAGTGTAATTTATCTAACCTATTGTAAATGTAGGCTATCTATTTTAACGCTACATGTACACTCTTTTTACGGTGAAAGATTAGTCATACCTTGACGGGTTCCACTATGGTCCTATCATGTAATCTGCACCATAGTGGAAACAAGTAAGGTAAGGTTGTAAATTTCCAGGGTGAACAAAAAGTACATCAATTAATGATCATTTTTATATATAAAAGGGTGACCTGGTGATCTGAGGGTAAAGTGTCGGACTTCTGTGCCGGGGTCCGGGGTTCAATCCTCGGTCCCGGTACAGATTAATCTGATTTCCAAACCCTTCCTTCACCTTTGACAAGAGGTGTATTAATCACAACTTGTGAATTTTGGGAATGCCAGGCCTCCACCGTGGTTCGGATTCCACGTTAAACTGTAGGTCCTCTATTTCATCTCACAATCACCCTACCATTACAACTTTAGCGTAAGTGCATATAACCCGAACGGGTAGTAAGACGCGGTGCTAATAGTAATAATAGTAATAATAATATATAAAATTTGTTTCTCCATATAGTACTGGTGTTTTAATTGTCTGTGTTGAATGTTGACCGGCATTTTAATTAAAAGAAACTGCATTACATAAGCCGGCATTCGATCCATACCTACCGAGTGGCCGTCATGTTGGCGAAGATAGTGTCAACTTCCGTGGATAGAGGGTGTAATTTGGTCAACACAAGGAACCTTTCGGCTGTTAATATCAGTTTTCTAGGCCGGAGATGCAATATTTTTCATTCAAGTAGCTCCTTTTGTTCTCACGAGACTGAGTCTGACTTTGTTCTGGGACCGCTGCTCCACGGAAAATCTGAAAGACCCGGCTATTGAACCCGGGACTTCTGGATCTATAGCCAGGAACTTTGACCACTAGACCATAAAGGAGGTCAAAATAAATTAAAGAAAATTTAAAATTGCATAGTCGTTATCGTTAATTTATAGTGATATTCTAAAAAAAAATTAACAAAGAATAATAACTATTTTCAGCGATCTTTGCACTGCTTAGCGTAATATAATGGCTATTAAATTTCTGAGCTATAGTAATAAATAAATTTGAACAAAGAAAATAAATTTAAATATAATAAGTATAAGTATAAATATAAGTACACGTATGTATTAATGTAAAAACAAAAAGAAACATTAAATAACCTTTGGTTAAAATAATTAATCAACAGAAAGTGTGTAATTGAGAGGAGAGTAATGAAAGCAATTAAAGGAGTTAGATGGAGGCATTTTACTAAATTGACCTGGCCACGTGTTGGAAACAGTTGATGATGATGGTTGAAAAAAATAAGCAATGAGTTTTAAAAAATTAGAGCTGTTGTAATTTGTTAATTTGTGCTTATGGATGAAGTAAAATTTAATACTAACTTAAAACATTATAATTTTAAAAACCTTGTATTTTTTTTTATAAATTAAAACGTATTGCTCCTTTGTTTCAGAGAGAAACTCCCTAACGACCCGGACAATACTCCTCACTACTTGTACTTGGAAGAGATTTACGACTGTTGTACAGAAGCAGACGGTAAGTGGACTAGGAAAAAAATATCTCACTTTTCATTAATTTCGTAATTAAAAAGGTCCGCAGATTGTATTCTCCCCTTATTATTTGATATATCATAAAAGATAATAAAATTTTAAAACTTTATTCTTTCATGAGCGTAAATAATTTTAAAATATAGTGATGGAATGAAAAGTAGTGTAATTTCAATTATGAGAACGTGGTTTGAAAGTGCTAGGGGAATAAAGATTTGAATACCGGTAGCTAAATAGAGGTGTTTTCCTATATTGTTTCCCACTCTCTATACATGCAAATACGATTACACTTGCTCTAAATTCTAACCAATCTCACCAGTGTATATATAAATGTATCCAGGACTGAATAGTAAAACGATTATACTAGTTTTCAACAATCTTGTGGATTTTTATCTTTAATACTTAATTTTTATGTATATTAAGGAGATATTGGAGATAAGCAAGAACATTAAAACTTATTGTTTCTTGGAAAAAAATATACATCATTATATCATGGTTTTCTGGCAAATATCAAAAATATTTGAAAAAATATATATATTGGATTATTTATTGTGGATTGGCCATTCGGATTTTTGAATTCTTAAATCCCTCAAATAATTATGGATATCAGAGATTAGAGGATATGATAAAATTTAAGATTAAAGATTAGATTTATTATCTCTACAAAGTTCACATCTGATATTTTATTTTAGAGCTAATGTGTTGCTTACTAATGACTTAGCCCAAAAAAATAGTTTAGGTAAAACTTAGCAATAGATACCATACCCTTTAATTTACCAATTATTGCGAGAACTAAATTAAAAGTGATTAATAAAAGATAATACCAATTGGGGAAATCTAATTTCTTGTACTAAACATGAATTTTAAGATTCGGATTCAATATTTGGGGTCTGATGGTCAGAGTTCCTGAATACATATCCAGAGGTTCCGGGTTCAATCCCCGGTGCTGCCAGAATCTATCTGTGAAGCAGTGGGTCTCGAACAGGGTTAAACTCAGCCTCGTAAGGACAAATAAGAAGCTATTTGAATAAATAATTAGCGGCTTTGGTCTAGAAAAATTAGGTTAATGGCTGGAGGGTTCATTGTGCTGACTACATGACACCTTCTACCCGTAATTGTTGTCTCAATTTAATTCTTCGAAATGTAATTGGGATCAACTTAATAGATTTCTTTTTTAATTTTTAAGATAATTATTTTAAAATGGTGTCTTACTTTTTCAAACCCTTAAGGTGTTGTGATAGTAAAAGAAAAGAGATCCAACTCGAGATTTGGATGTATGTCAACGTTTCATGCCCCCCTGAACCCGACGAGTGATTCTTGCAATTCTGTTTGTGTGTTTATATCTAGGCGTAAAGCTGAAACAATGTTACTGTTCGGATTAAAACTCGGTATCTAGAGTTTTAATAAGATTCTCCTGGGGAGTTTCTGGAATTATATATCTATCATTAGAATTAAGAGTAGTTTACTTGACGGTGACAAGAGTAAGAAATTTTTTGTTAAAAAAAACTTGTCTAGGCACTGTTTAACATTACAAATAAAATGGCATTTTTCATTTTTCTCTTAAAACGACTTAGAGAATACTTTAAAATAGTGTAAATTTCCTATTTTGAGCATATCTCTTAACTATTTAAGTTAAAAATAACTTATCATTGCAAAATTATGATACTATTAAATATAAAATACTTTTAAACTAAACATATTTATATAAAACCAAATATAAGTTAATTTCTTTGCTTTTAATGAATATAATTATTAAATTGAGATCGAGGGAGTGGTTAATTGATCGCTTATATGCTTTTTGGTGAACAAAGATGTTACTTTTATCTATTTTTGCTGTAACAGAGTATATTATTTCATTTCAAATATATATATATTACGAGCTTTTATGTAAATACCTCCATTTTTAGGAAAAGGAATGAGAAATCATCTGAGGTGCGCTCTACCATTTATTTTAAATATGATGAAATTGTTTCACTGGTCTCATTTACGTTGTTTTCTCTAGATGACTAGAGGAAGTTAGGTGTTATCCGTGAGTTGAGGTTTCCTTAATTGTAAACACCTCCAACCATGTTCCATTCTCAACTATACGTTTTACGCCTAAGTATAACGCTTTCAAAACCTATTTCAGTACAAACCCGGCAACCCAGACCGTTAATATAATCTTTGAACAAATGGGAACAAAGCCAATTTGAAAGCAATGAAATTTCGTCTCTCTTCGGCAAAGTTGGATCTATAGGCATGCGCAGTACGCTAAGAAAATAGGACCCCTGTGTGACCGAGGGGCAGCTCAAATTACATCTAGCTGAACAGTAGAGCTACTCCTATGTTACTATTGTTACTTTAGTCTTACTAGTATTATTGTGAACAGTAGACCCCACTCCCTCCAAGTTATTATCGTTACTACAGTCTTACTAGTAGTTCTGTGAACAGTGGACCTCACTTCCTCCATGTTCTTATCGTTACTACAGTCTTACTAGTAGTTCTGTGAACAGTGGACCTCACTCCCTCCAAGTTATTATCGTTACTACAGGCTTACTAGTAGTTATGTGAATGATAGACCTCGCTTCCTCCATGTTACTATCGTTACTACAGAATTGAGTGTTTTCTTTGAATTTCAACTTGAAATATCTTTATAATATCTTCTTTGACTTGAAGTTGATTTTGCTCCTTGCTGATCATTTTAGACAGGAAAGAGATGAATTGTATGTTCAATAGTACATTGTATTCACAAAGATTAATTATTTTTTAAAGTGGTTCTAGGCGTCAGTCTTGCAATAGATGTTAAAATTTTAAATAATGTGGGCTTACATATATTGCTTTGCCTAGCTTCAAAGAATGTATCTGTCAAATTTCGTTAAAATTGGTCCACGCGTTTGGTAGTAATCGCAAAATCAACAGATCGAAAGTTAGACATAGGAAAAGGCCAATACAATGGTCATGGTTTTTTTTTAAGAACAATTAAATTAACCGAGAAGAAACTTATCTATTTGACAGCTAGAAAAGTTACTAAATCTACTTTCACTTATTCATACGTCAAGTCATGCTATTTCTTTTGATAGATAATATAAATACCTATAAAATTATATCAATAATATAGTAAAATGTTATTAATTTTAGCTACAAAAATGTGTTTGTATTAATTTTAGCTACAAAAATGGGTTTTTATTAATTTTAGCTACAAAAATGGGTTTGTATTTAAATATTACACTTTCTTCGTTTCAAAATTTTACTATAACCATATACACAGGACCCCAAACTGTCTCTCCTTAAGGCCTCTACATTCTATGTATTAGCTACTGGTAGCCAGAAGACAAACCCTTGGACAAAGCTGACAAAGCTATGACGACGTAACTTACTTGTTTATCCCATCCTTCAAGAGGGTGACCAAGCGTGTCACATCCCTGTCATATGTAATCCCTCACTCCTGTTTCCCTGGTACACCAGAGAGGACTTTGTGTTGGTCCTCAGTGGAGAATAATGGTTCCTGAAATGTTGAGCCGTGTGTGGCTTCTACTGGGAGATCAGGAAATCAAGGTGGCATCAAAATATAACCTAGTACGACATCTAAGATCAACATTAGTGCGTCTGCCTACTTAAGGTGGGAGAGAAGGGAACGCAAGTTAAGGGCAGTGTTTTCAAAGTTTTTATAGCAAAACATACTTTTCGTCAGAATAAATAAAATATGTCTCCAGGAGAAAAATAGATTTTAATTTTCTTCACACGGCGAAACTGGTGTACTCAGGGTGTTTTTTTCATAAACAGTTTTACACTCTCTCTTTATCCAAGAAAATTCTGGTACACTTCATCTAAATATAGCCTTCCTAATCCTTAAAATCATTAGCGTAATCTGTACATAAGCGTATAGCCCAAACGGGTAGTAATATGTGGTGTTATAAAATCAATTTTATACACAGGGGGCCGGGATTTGAACTTAGACGTCTCATCAATCAGACGAGACACCTTTGTCCTCATGCCCATTGATGCGAGATATAAGAAACCACCCGCTTAAGTGACCGAGTAGGTTAAACTCTAAGGCGTCACTCTTGTATTAGACTGACCTGGTGATGATGGGAAGATCGGGGTTCAAATACGGGTCAGATATACTAAGAGTATTTTTTATAAATGTTTTCCCTCTCGCTTTCCACGAAAATGTGTGTATATTACCTCTAAAATTCTTCTTTCCTTGTACCTATCACAATATAATAAATTACAATATATACGTTTAGCCTGAACAGGTCGTAAGAAGTGGCGATAAAAAATAAATAAAATAAAATGTAAAAAAATATATCTCCAAATGTTAAAAAACCAACATTGAAATATTGAAAAGCTGTGTAAGTTTTATTTGTATTTTTAAATTGGAATGTTTAAGGTACACTTTCATTACCTACTGATTACATCAGAAGTTATTTTTAAGGGCAGTAAATGTGTAATTTCTTAATAAACTTATAATATCAACACATGATCTACAAACTAACATAAATCTTGAAAAACCATGTCACCCAGTTCCTCAGTAAGTTTATTCTACACTGTGAAAGCGGGAACCTCATTTCACCAACAAGATTTTTTTTCGACCGTACCTTTAATAAAACTTTTGATAATAATCAGACTAATATAAATTGTTGTACTTAGAACTTATAGGCTTTTCTGTTTGAGTAAGGCCTAATCATTGGATCATGAAACCCCATCAGAAAATAGCCGAGGAACAATTAATAAAACACTAAACACCGATTATAATGTCAATAACGTTAACTCGTCGGAGAGTATATGGTGTACTTTATTATGATTATGATTATGATTATTATTATTGATATTTCATTACCAAGTCTCACCACTAAATCTATCCAGCCTCGTAGTTTAGTGGACCGTACACCTGGCTACGAACTAATGGGTCCCGGGCTCGATTCTCATTTGATACCTTGGATATTTTTCTTTTAAGAGGAACTATACCATCGGTTGACAGGGTTTGGTAAAATTAGGTTTAAGAATACCACTGGCTCACACCTCCATATTCATCATCACCTCATTGAGAGTACATGACCGTAGTCAACCTCCTATGGTGTACCCTGGGCAACGTTTTGTGCCATTAGAGCGACGGATAGTCTACATACAGGCAAAAGAACTGAATGCCATTTACCTTCCGGTCAATAATACCATACGCTTAAAAAACTACTTAATCTTATCTCACATAATAATTATTATTTGTTGACTTGAATCGTCATTTTATAAATGAGTGAAATGAAATAAACAATAATTACTAAGAAACCTGTTTAGGTACAAGATTGGCCGATGTTTTGTAATTTCCAAATACAATTCTAGTAATATTTATTTATATTTTGTTTTGTGAAGAATTCAGATGATGAGTTATCTTCATGGCTCTTGTGCACATCCCTCTAACAGTGTATAAATTAGTTCCTTATGAGAGTAGTAGTTCACAAGGTCTGACTTGATCAACCCACTCTCGATACAAAGTGAAGACATCCATTTTCGAAAGTGTTTAAGACTCATAAGCTGACATCAATTTGTCTTTGTAAATTTGTTTGGAGAGAGGAGTCAGAAGCATTCAAGGTTTTATCGAACCCTCCATGACCTAATTCACATGACTTAATGACTAGGAAGACAAGCTTCCAAGTATAAGGCCCCTTGGTTAGAAACACCTAAGTAATTTTGATTTGGGTTTACACTGTTATAATTCAAACAACTTACACCTGTCACTAGAGGTAAATGCGTAATTTAAATATTTAGTTTAAGTTTATATTCTGGTAAGGTGATAAAATAATCATCTGGTGACAAGTACTTTAAATTAACACAGTTAATTATTTGAATGTTAATAAGTTAAAATTGTTTAAATTATTATGTTACTTTGAAAATTTTAGAAAACTTTTTTTGCACTCAATATTGTTAAAATTTTGTTATACTATTATATTTATAGATATTGATATTATTTATCAGAAGGGAAAGCTCCAGATCACATGACCTTCGACATATGCATACGTGAAATTTGATCGCTTTAACTTTTTTTTTTCATATAACAATCTGGACTTCATCCATACAAAATTATGTACTCAAAGCATGATAATATATCCATCAAAATGAGCAAGATTATAATATTTACTTCCCAAAACATAACAACTGATAAATTAATATTAACAAACATATATGCATACATACATACTACATATACATACACATACACATACATACATGCATACATACTACATACTACATACACATACATACATGCATACATATACACATATAACACATACACATACACACGCATACATACACATAGACAGACAGATATACATATATAAACATATATAAATATATATACACGTACACATATATATATATATATATATACATAATCACGCCATTCCCTTACAGGGTAGGCAAGAAACTGTGCATATGGCTCAAAACACAACATCTCCATACATAATCCGTACTCACTAACTTTATCCACGCTTCCCTATCCTTGCATACCCCCTTATCTTCAACAACATTCAAACACCGAATCTAACATGCTCTTCTATTCTTAAAACTCTTAATATTTATCTTTGTCGCACATTCGTCTACAACATTTAGCCACGTCTTAAATGACCTACCCCTTCCTTTTGATCCACTCACTTTACCTTCATATATTTGTTTCGTCAATAGATACACACTCATCCTCTCAATATGCCCAAACCACCGTAACACACTTCTTTCACATTTATCTATTGGTTTCCCTTTCAAGCCGCACTCTTTCAGCACACATTCATTACCGACTCTGTTCATACGAGTTTTTCCACATACTGTTCATAGATATCTCATTCCAAATGCATTCACCTGGCTCTTGTATCGCTCCTGACAAACCCACGCTTCACATCCGTAAAACAATGTTAGCGTTAACACACTTTTATTTACGTAGTGCCATCTTTGCCTCTTTTGATATTTTATAACAATACTTTATTATTTGTATTGGGCTCTTACAATTTAATATAAGATATGTGTTACGTAACACTGTTAAGTACCCACCTTTTCCCCATGTAACCCCATGTAGACATTAGAGCTCCCCCCCCCCCNCACACCAAGTTGTTATAAAAGACACTGTGTAAGTCCCCCCCCTTCCCCCCTTGTACCCCCTGTGAACATTTAGGGCCCCCCCCCCCCCCCTCTTATTTCTACCGCGTCACGTGGTTTATGGATCACCCCTCGACCCCTAACTAGCAACCGAAATGATTAGTATTCTACAAATCATAAAAAAAACTACGAAATTATCATTACATCAATATTAATATTAGTAAAGTCTGTTCAGTGTAGGAATTGTTTTCTGAAAGGCCTTTTTCCCTACCAAAAATCTATTATTTAATAAGATATTACTAGGAAAAAAGACCTTTCAGAGAGTACTTCCTACCGTTAGTGAAGTTTGAATTTCTGTTGAGATTAGCATTAGAACAAACAATATCTTTGAAAACGTATTTATTTGATTCTAAATGGACGAAACCTCGAGAATCTGGCCGTAGACCGCAAACAGTGCTGGAAGTTTTCTTCAGAACAATATATTGATTGTGACACAGTCGGATGTGTTGATTGGGAATAAGATACGCTAGTCCGCCCCAATTGGTGAGCCAATTTTGTGCTTCCTTAACGATGCTGTCCACCTATTGTACAGTAACGAGTCCAGATAGGATTCCCCATACATATACATATATATACATTAATTCATATATACACACATTCATGCATATATATACACACACATACACACACATTCATGCATATATATACACACACACATACACACACATTCATGCATATATATACACACATACATACGCATACACACATATATACACACACCTAGACAGACAGATATACATATAAACTATTATACTACCAGGTGAGTTTTCCACCTCTGACAGTGAAACCAAAACTATGATTTTTAAATGATATAAATAAAAATACCACTAAGTTTTATATTCTAAGATCTTTCGATTGTGTTTATATTTATTTATTTACTATACCTCCTTTGTGGCCAAGTGGTCAGAGTTCCTATCTATAGATACAAAGGTCCCGGGTTTGATCCCCGGTGCTTACAACATTTATCTGCGGAGCAGTGGATCTGTAACGGTGTCAAACTTAGCCTCATGAGGACAAATAAGGAGTTACTTGAATAAATAAGTGGCAGATCCGGTTTCGAAAACTGATATTAATGGATAGAGAGCTCATTGTACTGACCACTTGACCGCCTCTTCCCGCAAATGTTGGCACCATCAACGCTAACGGTGGTGGCCATTCGATCGCTTTAGGTCACTTGCGGAGTCATCCCAATGAGTTTTTATGTGTGTATTTTTTCTTTTAACTTTCCACAATACAGTCTGTTTTGATTACTTTACAAAATTACATTTTATAATTTAAAACAATATTTGAGTCATATGTTTATCCGAATAAAAATCAAAATACACGTGGTTTTAAAATTAAATTCAATGCTGCTCGTGGAAGAATGATATTATATAGTTGAGTATGCAGATAAAAAAAAAATGGATGTACATAATTAGGAATGACTTACTATCAAAATTAAATTTAAGTCGTAATATATTAACAATTTATAAAATAGGAGCTTTATGATGGTTAAGTGTGTTTCTTATTTATTAAATAACACCTATGAGCTGATTGCTATATTTTCACATTGATGTAAGCAAACTATGCCTTAGCAGAGCAAATCTTAGCTTAGCGTTCTGTGTGTACTGACCTTAAAGCCCTTTAGTAATTAATTTTGTGGCATAGCTATAAATTAATTAATTTTGTGGCATAGCTATAAATTAACAATGGGACTACCCTTTAATATATTTGGTATATTTACTGAAATATCACTAACAAACTACCACTTGACTCTTTGTTATTTACTAACAATCATCCGCTCCAGTGGTTGCAGGGTATAAAGCGTCACTCTCGTGTTAAACTGGGTTGCTTAAGACGGGGTTCAAATCCCGGTTGGGTTCACTGAAACTAGTTTTTTTTATAAATGGTTTCCTAATCCCTTCCCACGCAAGTACAGCTGTAATACCTTTAAAATGCATCCATCCCCATGCAAATGACTAGGTATAAGAGTTTTTTCTGTAAATATGGACAATCTGCCTATGTACCAATAACGCTAATGAGTTAGGGATGAGGAAGGTTGAATTTAGAGGAAGTATACCCACATGTTGCATGGAAGAGAGTGAAAAAATATTTTGGAACAACTATCTTCAGTACACCCAACCGGGATTCGAACCTTGATCGCCCTGTCACTGACAGTCTAGTCTAATACGAGACTATGTGGCTACCCAAGCAGGTTCATACATATTAACAGTTTTGTAACCTATATAATCTGGCTGAAAAACTAAGGCGTCACTTTTGTTTGGCATAGCTTAGTGGTAGTGGAAATATCAGGGTTCGTATCCTGTTTGTTTTTTTACATAATAGTTTCCTACCTTCTCTCCATGAAATTGATAATAGGATTATTTCTCATTTTCCATAAGTGCAAATGTGGAGATTATCCGGATGGATAGTAAGACAAGAAGCACCGAATAAAATTTGTTATTACCTTTTACTTTCTCTAAGCCTCTCTGAGAGAGAAGTATTAAGATCGTCAAAATTATCGAACTTGAGATTTGATAACTATTGACGTTTCATGGCCGAATGAAATCAAAAATTGTATTTTCGCGATTCCTTTTGTCTGTCTGTCTATCTCTCGATCAAGAGACGAAAACATTTTACCTCTCGGGCTAAAACTTGGTATTCAGGGTTATTATAAAGCTCCCCGTGGAGTTTTTAGAATTAGATACCTAACCTTAAATATACTGAAGAGAGAAAAGAGAAAAATATTGATTTCCTTGATATATTCTCTAAAAGATTTTGATTAAATTTGGTATCTAAGCACTGTTTACCCCCTACAAACAAAATGGCTTTTCTCATTTTCTAACTTAAATTACTTTGAGCGTTCTCAAATAAGCATAAATTTGATTAAGCAGTAATTTTGATTTGGGTTTGCACTGTTATAATTCAAACAACTTACACCTGTCACTAGAGTTAAATGCGTAATTTAAATATTTAGTTTAAGTTTATATTCTGGTAAGTTGATAAAATAATCATCTGGCGACAAGTAATTTAAATTAACACAGTTAATTATTTGAATGTAAATAAGTTAAAATTGTTTAAATTATTATGTTACTTTGAAGATTTTAGAAAACTTTTTTTTGCGGTCAATATTGTTAAAAATTTGTTAAACTATTTATTAAACTTAAACTATTTATTTTTATAAAACCAATAGTTTCTTAACTATATACAAAAAATATGTTACATTGGTTGCAACGCTCTTGTGGACATATGTGTTTCATTTTCTCAGTGTTTTTGTAACTTTTATATTATTTCATATATGCTCTTTGGTGGAATGTTTCCGCAACAATGCTAAAATGTATATCATTTCGTTTCACAAATAACACGGATTTTTAGTAAATGTCTCAATTCTAATATAAAACAGAGAACATCTGTGTGGTACACTATACAATTCGTTTTATCATAAAAATATATGTATATATCCGCATACTATTATAATATAAGCTATAAAAATACGTCTCCTTATATCAACATTGCATTGAATAAAATTTATTAATACTCGTACATACTGTCACGCGGTATATAAATCCCATCAGATCCAATATGTTATATGTCATGTGCAAACATCTTACGGATGATTTATAAGAATAATTTAGAAGAGGAAAAATAATATAGGTTAGTTTAAAAGGATACATTGAATGTAAGAGAGATCAGGAATTTGGAAGCCATGGGAACAAAATTTGTAAGGAGCATGTCAGATGTCACGAGGAGAAACAATACTAGGAATGAATTTATCCAGGATAGAGTGTGGGGGGGGGGGGGG
>CABEEJ010008777.1:0-22035 GCA_901482245.1 Timema douglasi
CATCCCCGACCCTCACCCCCACCACTCCCACTCATGCAGTCAACATACTCCCCCACCCCCCTAGTCAATTAGGGGCCCATTGTTCGCGTTAATTACCCTATTGTTCGCGCCAGAAGATGTAGTTTCTTACTACTGCCTTACTATACTAATTTTACACTGTGGTTTATATAAAACACTCTACGGTGATGCGAGGCATGTTTCTATGAACTACACCCTTCATATATACCCCTTGTATTAAGTCATGAAGAATGACACGTTAGCTTAGTCGATAGATTAACTGTCTACTGATTTAAGGGTTCTAGATTTGATTTCTGGCTTGGCCGAAAAATCTATTATTGGTGAAATGTTTGTTTAGCCTTTCATAGTGATAAATTCACATCTGGGGATTGGGTGTATTGTCTGTTCTAAATTTAAGCTAATCTGTATGCCGTATACTGATATAATCAGTCGGCTCAAAAAGTGAACGTTAAACACCTAAAATATTTTTTTAAGTTTGTGAATATCCATAGCGCTAAGCATAGCAGTAAAAAATTGACAAAAGTGGTTTTAACCACTTTATATTAAATGCGGGAGTGAGAATTAGCGCATACGCGTGAAGAGAGAATGAGGAAAATTAATTGGAAAAACATGCTTCATTGCACCAGGCTGGAATTCTAACAAGGACATCTCGTCGATGGCAAACAAATATAGAGTGGGTCCAACTCCTTAGACAATCCGTACTATATTTCTGCAGTTACCCTCCTCTGTGGCGTAGTTAGCTAACTTGCTAGTTTCGTGTTGAGCTAGACTGCCGAGGACGGAAATATTGAGGTTAGAATCTCACTCTAGTGAACTAGGAAGGCTTTTCCTAAAGTGTTTCTTTCTCTTCCTTCGCGAAAATGCGGGCTCACTTCCTATATATTCAACTTTCCCAATTCATAGCCCATTAGCGTAATTGGTACTTATGCGTATAGCCCGAACGGGTAGAAAGACGCGGTGATTAGTAATAATAATAGTAAAAATAACATATCTGCAGTTGTTAAGTTTTGAATCCACCCCTGATTGTTTTTAAATATATATAATGTGAATGCTAAGTGCCAAGAGATTCTTATGTTTAAAGTGGTTTTGAAGAAAGATACATTTGTTTTGGGAACTAATAAATACATTTAACTCTTTTAATACTTGTGAAGCCTTCAAAACTAAATCGAAACACCTCTTGATTAATTTATTTTTATTTCTTAGATGCTATTCGTTTACAGCGTTTAATTTGCAGCGTATGGTATCTGCAATTGGTTTTGTTAATAGGGTAGAGATTAGGAGGCTACTATTTATTGAAAATGTATCCGTATTCACATGGTCGTAGAAATTAAACCGTTCATGAAAATACCCTCAAAGTATCCCTGACCAGGATTTGAACCCTGACCTCTCTGTAAATGGCAAACCAGTACAAGTTAGCCTTACATTTTGCCCGCGAGCGTACAGTCGGATGTTTAATAGATAATAATGTAACCTCATGCTATAATTAAGATTTGCTCGAACCAAAAGGGGTGGATATAGTTTGTGGAATTAAGCTATTAAACTTAAGTGTTAAAATGATTTGGCTATTTAAAACCTTTTTTCATTTTAATTTATTTGAGTTATTTATCTTGCACCTTCTGAGCGTAATGTTTACATAGGAACACTATTTAAAACTAACTTAAATCTAACGGACGCAACATCTAGCTCTCGACCGTTAATTTATCACTGTTAAAGGGGAAACCCACATTTCACCTCTGATACATTTTTCGGCCATGTCGGGAATCTTACCAAGGACCTATTGCTAAGTAGAAAAACACGCTACCGACTAAGCTTAGGTGTCGGACTGTTACTAAAATCAAGCTTAAATATTTATTTTAATTGATTCTAATAAATTCAAGTAATAATTTATTCGATTGTTACAAATATACATTATAAGATTACATTTTTAGCTGCAAAGTGATGTTACGGTATTTTAGAGTGATAAAAATTGTCAAAATATTAATATTTTCTAAAATTGGAAAATTCAAGTAATATAAAAATTTTACGTCATTTGGTATTTGTTTGTAAAGTTATTACTGTGGACTCCGTTGTAAGTCTAGTTAATCTTTAGTCTTGTTTTATTAGCAAATCAAATAAAAGCAATAACATTTATTTTAAGACCAATTTGACAATGCCAACCAAACACATATTTGGTAGATCTGAACGATATGAAATATATTGAATTCCGCCATGGCATTTATAAAAGTAAAATTTATTTTATGATTGTTCTGACAGAATGTAGCAGATATCATGTGCCTGGGTCGTTGAAAATAATGTGGGAGGGAGGCCAGATGTTTCAACTTAAAACGATCCGATGGTAAGTTTAATCGGAAATTCTTTCGGTCTTTTCGAGAGAATATTTTGTGACAGCGGAAAAAAGGAATTCGCTGACCAGCGGAATGTCTTTTCCCCGATTATAAGTGGCGATAAGACATATATGGAAAAAAAGTAATACGAGGGAGAGAAAATATCAGAGGAAGACTAGGATTTAGAATGAAAAAAATATATAAAAATTTTCATTTTAAATTATTTGGGTGGTAATAAAATATTGACTATGGAAAAAGGGAATTTATAATATCAAAAGAAATCTCCCTAATGTTGAAAACTGCTAAACAATATTTGAAATTGATACCAAGAAATGAAAAAAATAATACATTTGTATAGAAAGAAAATGTTTAAAAAAACATATTCCTTAATCTTATAAAAGCACATGTGAGCACACCAAATACTCGGAGATGAAATGTTTTAGGTAAAGCTTTATGATCATTGAAGGCTGTATTTTTAAAGATTACGAATATAAATTTGAAGTATATCTGCTATACAGAAAACCCGATGTTAGTGGTACATTCAACCAACAAGTGCTAAATCGAGATACGCGCTTGTAGGAAAAAACTATAATCGCTGGTGTTACCTTATTGTAACTCTTTTAAAAATGTTCCTGGGAGAAATCAGACTAAGGTATCTACTTTAAACCTAGGAGATCTCGACTGCGTTCGTTACATTTAAATAGGTAAATACATTTCTGAACAAAAAATTGTCCATTTTAGATCTCTACAAAAACATGGTACATACTATGTAAATATAAGTGGCTATTTTGTTCGTTTCCTACTCAGATGATCAAGGCATATGTTCCGGTGGGCTTAACTCTGGCCGGGCCTTACCTCAGTGAGAATGCCAAATGAAATATAAGTACAATACTTAAATACTAATATTCCCCATCCCATTTACCTATATAATGATATTCAAAGACAACTGACGAATTAAGTGTTTAGTATTAAAATCTAATATGAGTAAAATTTTACTGTGAATAAACTACTTAATTGCAAATTAATTAAATATTGATCCTTAACCAATTAAAATAAAGATAACACACCTAGTTGGAATGTACTTTTTGCTAAATAATGTTATGAAAATAAAACTAATATGTTTATTTATACAATTACACGCTGTTGATAAAAATGTTGTTTTAAACAAGATTTTTTTCAAATAAAATAAGTATTTGTATTTTCTGGCATACCACGATTATGGATCGATAGCAGTAATAATTTGTTTATAAATAGTACAATCATAATGTTTATTTTACAATATAACTAGTATTAGTTTAAATAGTTACACTCTTTAGTAGGTTTTTTAAATATTGTTTACAGTTTGGGATGGGTTATAGAACAATACTAATTAAATTTATGGTTTGAGAACTATAATTTATTTATTTAATAATTTTAACATGTTACATTTTATATGCTTTTTTGAATTATGTTTTTAAATCAATAAAACATTTTAATTTCAATAGTTGAATACAATTTAATCATTGAAACAGTGCTAGCGGGCATCCATCAACTCACCACAGGTATATTGTTACATCCTACTAATTATTTATCAACTCGACACATGATAATGCCAGTCAGATACGTATCATCTCTCCAAAAGTTTCCTGTACCTCATGGTCATAGCATCCGCACACGTAGTTTTATTGCAAAGATCTATCGAGATTACTGTGGAATGAACTAACCTAGCCTAGCCTACCTAAATTAACTTCCTAACTTAACCTAAACTAGCATCAAATACTGACCTATTTGAGCTTTCATAGGGTGTATTTTACAATGATGAGGATAGTAATTTTCCACCGGAAATATGGGTCATCAACGAAAAAAAAAAAGTCCTTGTAGGATGTACTAAAAAAATGTATGCTTATTTATACATACACTCTAATTTGTATTACTGCAATACCTCTATTTCCTTATAAGATTTTAGTTTGGCGAGTTGATTGAATTCCTAATATAGTTAAGTGGGGCGAGTTGATAATTGTGACGAGTCGATAATTACTGATATCAACAATACAGGAAGTTAGATGTTTAAATGTATATTGGTTGTGTACCACATCCGAGAAACTGGAGTTATGAATTTATTATGATTATGAATTATGATTATGAAGATAATGAAGGTGAATTCTAATAATATTATTTAATTAATTAGGATTTATGATTTTACAACAGGTAAACTGACACAGATAGTTTTAATTTAATTTTAATAGCACAATATGTTCAATTAACTGAGTAGGTTTATTTACAGCGAAAGTATTTACAGGATATAAATACACCAAAAATATTGTACATTTAAAAAACATATACATTGTGATAAAAATTATTATCAAATTATAATTTTCCCGAGGATGACGGAATGTTAGGCCCTGCATCCGTACATCCTTTCTAGCTTGATGATATCGGTTTCTGTCATGGTGTCAATCTGTCCCAATTGAACGTTGCCACGCTGAAACAGTTAGACACATTTTGCCGTTTTAATAGATAAGCAATATTCTTGACATAAAGAGCAGAAAAATCTTGGGCATGCAGTAGTTTTAGTGTAAATAAATATATAAAATAAATTAGTATTTTACACAAAACATAAGAACCTTATGGCACTCTTTGAGATAAACTTTGTTTTATATAAAAACTCAAATTAAATTTATATTTTAGTTTCTAAATTCTCAATATAACTAACTTTTAACCGAAATATGATTATGTCCCTTTTTCTCCGCTATCATACAAATAATGTTATGAACCTCAGATAATTCTTATGAAGTCTCATGTATAATATATTCTTTTAGATCTTGGGATGAGCTAAATCAGTTCATGTAATAACCCTTTTTTTGCTATATTGATGTGTACCCATCAAACAATATTATTGCATATTGGGACTACCTATTACACATTTAAAATTATCAATGATGCTAACATAGAAAAAAGGTTTTCACGTTTGTGCCTTACTATTGTCCTTAATTATATCAAATTCCAAGCTCTATCAAGAAAGTTTACCCAAACACAAAAGTCAAGTGTATAACATAAAGTCATTGACATGACCTTCATGATCTGTACTCATTTAGTATTACAATCATGAGAATTTTAAATAAAGGAAGTAATTTAGATACAAATTTAGTAGATAAGAGGGAAACAATACTTCCTTAGTATAAGGTTGATATAAAATCAAGGAGGTTAATAGGTGGATCATATAGCATGTATTGGAGGAAAAAGGGTTCCATTTAGGGATGTCAAACTCGATTCTTCGATACTTCGATATCCTCGATTCTTACTAGTATTGAAAGAATCGAAAATTGATCTTAACATTACAATTCTCTATAATTAGATTCTTAGCTCTCAATGACAGTACTGGCAAAATTCAGAACAACTAGTGGTAATTGAATATATTTGATATTAGTTTATTTGCCGTTATTTGCTACACATTTTGATTCGGTTAACCACCCTATTTGGTGAAGTTATAAGACTTGTGCTTTTGACAATTGTTTGTTATACCTTTTTTTTTTATTATTTGGCTATGCGATGTTATTTTAAGGTAAAAATACATGCTTTCTAAAGTAATTCCTCAATATTTCATTAATTTGGTAAAATATGCTCTAAAACTAGGTAAACGGATTTTTTCTTTGTTAAAAAAATGAACTTTTGTATTATTTACTCTTTTTTTGTTGTAATTCTATGACGTTTAGTAACTATGTTTTTAAATGAGGTTGTATGCTTTGAAAAATAATAAAATAGGAATTATTCAGGAATCTAAATCGAGATTCGAAGAATTGAGGTTTAACTTATTAATCGGTATCGAGAAAAGAAGATATATCGTGACATCTCTAATTCCATTATTATTAAAATTATGAAAAATAATGAAGTGGTTATGATATAAAAATAGCATGTATGAGGGAAACAAGGAATTAATTATTGGCATAAGGATTGCAAATCAGTAAGTTATAGAGTTGAACATGTTGAACTTATTAGGTATCAAATAATTGATTATCAAGGTGATACACAAGATCCATCATAGTATGTTGTTTTTTGCGAGATGTTTCTAGAACGACCTTAACTACGTTTTTNATATCTTAACCAAGTGATGTAATTCTTAAGAGATCATTTAAAATAATGTTTGTAAGCCAGATTGCCCCATACAACCGAATACGTTAAGGGGTACATTAAAAAAATACATCGCAGCGATTACTGAACACATGTTTTGCAAAGTCATATAAAATTTTACCTGATCCAAGGCAGAGGGGATCAAAAGGGCTAAAACCATTTGCTACGTTTATTATTTAAAAGTGAAGTTTGAAATAAATACAATCTTCCACATGTCCTGAATACGAATATGTACTAGGCTCATATTTTCCTGTAGGCAACACCAGAAAATCTTCGACCTTGTTCAAAACCATTCAGTTATTTATGCTGGACCCTGTATAATCATGGATTTGGATGTATTATATAAATAATTAAACCATTATAAAAAGTAAATTAAAGAAGTTTTTGCGTAGATTATGTAACGTGTACCAGGGAAAAAATAATTCACTTTTTTAGGGGTAAATATAACCAACGTGGCTACATAGTACTAAATAGCCAGGCGTCTTATTAGAATACTCACCAGAGACTGGATGGTGGGTTGCCCATTGAATGAGAATGCATAGCCATCGTAGTGCATGATGCTCATGTAGTCGTATATAGTGTTATAATTGGTGATTTGGTTGGCAGCATACTTGTCAAAATTGTGCTCCATGCCTAGATAAATCAATTCTGTATTAACGATGCGCTTAGAATGCCACTGACTTCATAGATTTAATAAATCAAGTCACATACAGGGCTAGCTCAGTGCCAGCCAGTTCAACTGCCATAATCGTCTATTTTTATAGAATTCAATCAATAGAATCTAATGAATATGAGCCTATCATGGTGGACCTAAAAGGGCTTCGCTCACTAGGATTTCACTGTAATATTTAAATCCTTATTTTGGCACATTATAGTCCATTTCTTTAAGCTTCATCAAATAACTCCTTCGTCCTTTAATTAGAATAAGCCACGAATTGTCCATTTGATTACTAAATATATAATCTAATTAAATTCAATATTTATAACGTAGCTATAATAATTATTATGTTTAAATGTGCCTGCCAAAGATTTGGAATTAAACCAGACTGGTTGTTCTAACTGAAACCTCTCACCTTCTCACAATAATTACTCGTACTTAAACTATTATGATAATAATTGGATATAAATATTATAGTTCAATCAATCCCCCTGATCTGATATCACCACACTTTATTACAGCTTCCAAGTAACTACTTTCAATTAAAATGAATATATGTTGAACTTGTCTGCCAGATCAAGACGTAGTTAAACTATTCCCAGAGGACATACCTGGTTCGATGTTATTCCACAAGATCCTGACATAATCGTCCCTCTCTGTTGCACTCTGCTGATGAAAGAATCCGAGGGCGTGGAGCAATTCGTGGACCGCTACTCCATGGTGCACGCAGCCGTTAAGTTGGAGATTCACGACTTGTCCCTGAAAACCAGTAGTCTCTCATTATTTATTTGTAATTGCATAGTACAAGGTGGTAGGTACAATATTATTGAGCCACCAAATGATAAAGTACAGCTAATACTTACTACTGCACTCGATCGTATGAATAAACAAAATATATGTCACCTTTTGATTCTGTGTTGACCAATTATTCGAAACTAGCTGCTAATGAAATGTATGTATGGGATATAAACTTGCCCCGTTGAGTCTGCCCACGTAAGACCAACATCCGGTGGGATCTCCGGCAATGTAGATGTAATCCCTGTCGGTAGCGACGTAAGGGCGGAATCTGATGCAAGTCCTCGTGTGGAACTCGTTGAAGGCGCTCTGGATGGTTGCCACCTGACGAGCATCTGGGAATAGAAATCAACAGAGTGCTATTGCGATTCCCATGGGCTTAACATTAAATATACAGTAGTTATATTCAACTTCGTGCTTTGGTTTGATGCAGCGTTATTTATTTTGAAGGTAGCCAGGATCGTTAGTTATAATATTACGATTAGGTTGGAACTTTCTTAATTTCTTAGTGGCTCGAAATATGTCGAGTAGCCAAATATGTTTTGTTTATTACGTGCGTTTTCAGTTGCTGACAGCCATATTTAATTAAACCAACTTAAAAAAGTTAATCTGGCTGATGAGAGAAAGGTTTTTTTAGAAAAGAGTAATATCATTGTTGGCTGATTTGAGTTAGCTAAAAATCATAATGATTCTTTTGATATTTTAATATAACTGTCAAAAATCATTGGCGATAAATTAAAAATGGATTTCTCTCAATCTCTATCTAATATAAAAATGTTAGACATACAAAATAATAACTCATAATATGCTAAAGTCAAATTGTCAAATTATCAAATTGATATCTGGCACATAACATAAAGGTTATTAAAATATACGAATATAACAACATTTGATGGTGGTATTAGGTTGAAGGAGAGTTTTTAAATACACGAACAACTATCCACTTGTTTATTTCGATACTCTTCAAACGGCTATTTGCTACAGCTAAATAAAAGTTGCATTTCCAAAGTAAAAGATTTTAATTAATGGCTTGTCATGAAAATGTTTGAAAATATAATCTCAAGTTAATGTCAGATTTTTAATGTGCAAAAGAATTTATTTTATAATTAAAAACATTGAAAAAAGTATGGTTAAAAAATGATCAGAGTATTTAACTAACAGACAGAATTTCATTTATCCTTTAATTAAGGTTTGCATATTTAAAAAATAAAGGAACAATTTTACTTGGATGAACTATTTAGTGAAACAATTTATCAGCTATTAAACTGTTCATATTAATTTTTTGAGAATAATTTGAAGACTTGTCCCCGAGTTAAGTAATTAATGTAACGTTTAGTTATTTCAGACCCGGTAACGTGTCTATAGCCTAGAATTATTTTTCAAAACAACAAATTAACGCAGATGCAGTGGAGTAATTAGGGAATACAGGGGTAAGGAGTAGGAAGTGTAGTCTGCACCAGGTGACAACATTAGACTAGGTGACACCAAAATTACTATCAGTAAAATGCCTGTGCAGTTTTTCTGTAGAAATGTATTACTAAAAAAATTCCTGGCATCTAGTTATAGCAACCAAACCACAAATATTCTTACATAAGATCATCTTGCTGTATAAATATACTTACAAAGCTAAACCTATATTTATGCTAACTTACTTTTGGAACCTTCTAATACACATGCACTCCAGTCAGATATGTTAGTATTACTCAATCACAAAGACGCTTCGAATCACGTGGTTTCTTCTGAACGTGCTGCAGACACTAGTTGTTTTCGTTGCTTCCTGTGTTTTTACATTTTCTGATTTTGTCAAATTTAAAATCAAAATTTAAATACATATCTCTTATAGTGCACCAAAAACTCAGAATGAGTTTTATAAGTGCCTGCGCTACTCATGTGAACGAGATGATTGTTTTGAACATAACGTTTGCGAAGTACTTTGGGGTCATGTTCGACAGCAAAATAGACATATCACATACTGATTAACAAGATTTATGAAGTGATTATATAATATGTAAGAATCAACAAAAGAAAAGTTAAAGTGAAATACCTATTTCTAGGATTTCACTTTTTAAATGTGATAAGAGTTGCTGACCTCATCTCTGACATTATTAAAATTATTTTTATTATTATTAGCACCGCGTCTTACTACCAGTTCGGGTTATACGCACTTACGCTAATGTGTAATGGTAGGGTGACTGGGAGATGAAATGGAGAACCTACAGTTTAACGTGGAATCCAAACCACGGTGGAGGCCTGGCATTTCCCACATTTACAAGTTGTGATTAATACACGACTTTTCAGAGGTTAAGGAAGGGTTTGGTAATCAGATAAACCTGTGCCGGGACCAAGGATTGAACTCCGGACCCCAGCACATAAGTCCAACACCTTACGTCTAGACCAGCAGGTCACCATCATTATTAAAAGTTAGGAAAGTGATTTATTAGGCATAATGATGCCCCGCACTAAGTTTAAGATAATGCTTCCGCTATGGCTTGAATCAATTGAGGTGTACAAGCCATTATTAAGGTAAAGAAAAAGAAGGCTATATTTAATGGATTTGTGGAAATATCCCTTAATTTGTGTGGTAATCACGCTTTTGATAAAAATATATGACGTGTGATTTTTTTTTTTAACTCTTAAGACAATGTTTTAGTTCTTTGCTGCTTTCCCCATATATGAGTGTTAAATGACAATACTGTAATGTCAGTGAAATAGCTTTTAAAAACAAGATGAAATAATCATTATGCTGCAGTTGGGCTGGTTAAAGAAAGGTTCTATAAGTTTGTGGTGGTGATTGTAACTCTTTGTGGTCCACATGGAAATGTGGACACAAGAGTTGCAGCACACAGCACAAGATAATTCGGCTACTCTCTTTTAGTTTACATTTTTGGTTTACCTGTACTCCTGAGGAGATAAGCTGTAGGAAGTGTTTTTTTACACAGTAATACCTAAAAACTAAGAACTTAATTTTCAACCAGGTGACGGCAAATATAGAAACTATAAGACATGTTTGCACCAGGAACGCATTTACCTAGTGGAACATACAATTAAACTAGCGCTTTTAAAATCAGACGATTATGGATTAGCAGTCGATAGAAGAGTCAAGATTAAGAAAAGGATGGAATTGGAGCAAGCAAGCTATTCTAGCGTAATTATGCAAGCATAAAATAAGAGGGCAGTGCTTCAGTGCATTTATTCCCTTCATTCTGAGCTTCAAATTAGATAAAGAGCTATTAAGGAAGTAGCAACCATGTTTGAAGTTGTCAGAATATGTTCAAGCGAAGTGTATCATCTGCCACTGAAAAAGAGTTAAAGATGTTCATCCTAAAAGGGACGATTTCTCATGATTGGGTAACCGAGTGTGCACTTTAAATAGATATATCAAGGCTAATAAGTTACCTGAAGGTAGCAAAGTTTGGTATGGATAAAGCCAAATATTGGGCAATATTAGACGTGTTGACATTCATAGATTAATGGGACTTCATCAAATATCTCCCAACCCACAAAGTCATATATTCTGAAACAATTTCTTATGAGCTCTATGTCTATGGCTTCATGTGAAAGAAGCTTTTAAAGCTGAAACTAATAATGAACTATTTTCGATCTACAATGGGACAATAAAGGATTTCTGATCTTGTGATATTATCAATTGAAATTGAGTTGGCGAAAGGCATTTAATTGGTTGAACTGTTTAACGAGTTCGCAGATTTGAATATCATGAAAGGAAAGTTCTAATTTAGTCGAGATGTTCAGTAAGTGCTGAAATACTTGTTTATTTATTTCAGTTTATTTTATGGAATTAATTAATTTATGAGTATATTTCCAAATGCATTTGCTTACAAACTCGCACACTAATAGGGACGTTATTGATAGTGAAAATCTAATACATTGTTAAAATTGTTAAAATGAACCAAATTTTAATATAGATTCTAAATGTTTTAAACTCTAATTCGATTTTTTTCTTAGCGAACTTTCACTCTAACCAATGAAAATATGTGAATATATATAGGTTGTGACTATAATATTTTAATTTGAAGGTGTAATTTTAATTTTGCAAGTTGTTTATGTCACTATTATTTCCATTACACTCGGTGATATACTAGGAATACAATTAACGAATGGCATTAGTATAAAATAATATTATCACTACATTTTCTGTATGGTCTGCTACGAGACAAGTTCCATGAGAGTGAAACCATAAGTTACTACTCTGGGTGACACTAGCCCTAGTTGCGCCACCACACACATGCACAATAAGAAACTTACTAAAAACGGGGTCAATGTAGTAGGGCACCACACGATTAGCCCAGCGAGCGCTAGAGTCGATGAGACCGTTCCTTGCACTGTCTGAGACTTGCAGCATGATGTCGCCCTGATACTTCCCACTCACTTGCCATGGGAACTGATGGCGTTGTTCCGCCAGGGTACCTGAAAGCAAATAAATATTTTTTAAATATGCATTTTTGGGCAAGTTTCATCATCAATATATCATAAGCCTTAAATAATTGTTCCTAACCAACAGTTACGAAAGCTTACCAGAAGTCTTTAAGATCTGAAATAATGGTAATGATTATGTATTTTAATTTTTAAACATTGAATATTTTAGTCAAACCTATCTATAAAATATATTTGGAAGGATTTGACTTTTTTTTTAAGTTCTCAATACTTTAATTAAAATATATTTAGTAAATTTGTATTTATATTTAAAAATAAAATAGTCGTATGAAATTTGTATTTATGTTAACATTTGACTGCTCGTTGATTTGAGTGACTAGCCAACTCACCGACATCAGGTATGATCTCCTCTCCATTCACTCTGGCTCCTTCCAGAGGGAGGGAGGCAGTTAGTTGCAATGTTGCCAAAATGGCAATCAAGGGAGCAACTATGGAAGCCATCTTGTTGGAGGCAGTACTGGGAATGGTGGCTTCATATACCAAAGGAGGGGTTTTTATACAGAAAAAGACTTTTTCGGGGAATTACACGTTTCATTGTAATAATTATCATTGAGCTAACCCCGACTTATTCTTATCATAAATGTTAATATTCAAAAGCTTACACCTAAGCACATAGATATATTTAGTTTGAGTTATTGTTATTTTAGTGAATTTAAAATCAATTAAGACATTGATAAATTAACTGTTCAATAAGCTGGCTGTTTACTATGATCAAAAATTCGCAAATATTTCAACTTACATGTTTTCAAGATTGAATCAAAGCCATCCTTTTATGATTGTTTAACATTTAATATCTTGGTAATATAAGACTTAAATAACCTACAGCCGTATTTAGCACGAAAGTACGTCTATTACTACAACCTCAAACTCTTAGACTATATATGTACTAGTTCCGTAGTAGTAAAAATCATAAATAGATATTAATTATAGTTTTCAAAATCACCCAGAATCGATCCAGTGTATCCTATAATCATGAAAGACTACTATTTATGTACTTCAATTTAGGGTCAGATATTAATGTTGCTACTACCCTAGAATAAAATTAAAAGTTGGTGTAATTTAAAAAATCTTCAATAGCCCACTCAAAGTTGGTGTTAAAAGTTGTATTAATTATTCGTTTTAAACGTGAGTTATGTCCACTAACATAGTTGTAATAAATGGATTGTGTATCCAAGTATAGTAGTTTATACACATAGAAATGTAAAGTGCGGCTTGAAAAGGTCCAAGATCATGCTGTTTCTAAAATTATTTTAGATTTGTTAATAATTTTACTTACAAGTTAGGATTATTTACTAAGGGCCGTTCAAATGTCAAGATTCGGTAGTCAGTCAATCCCCCATTCGAACTGAACTGCTTCTTATTCGTAACATGGGAGATTGGTTGAGCCCCGAGACTAGACTTGTCATTAGTAGTAGTTGTTTTGTGGGTTTTTTATGTGTTGCTGAAACATGCTTAGTTCTTGGTGTTCTAATTATTATGGAGTACTAAGCCTTCTATGTTTGTGTGTTGGTTGGTTGCTAGGTTGGTATGTGTCGGAAGAGTTCTCTTACTCCTGTTGTCCTTTTTGGCCCGTTCTTCCCTTTAAATAAGATTGACTTTCACGAAGTAGCCAACCTGTGGGTCTTGATGAGAGGCGTGTTTACAGACGTCTATTGGGATATCTTCGTAACAATTTGAGCAGAAGCAGTTCCCATAGGTCTTCTCTCAAAGGGCCTGAGGGTCGGCATGGCGAAATGGAGTCATGTTTAGCGTAGGATAATGGAGGGGTGGAGGGAGGAGAGTCGAACTTTAGGATGATAAGTTTCTTCTTGAGTTTCTGGTCGTTGAGGAAACAGCTGTTAAATTGACTAGGATTGGAATAAAGCCGTTTGGAGTGGTTGATATCACGATAAAGGTTGGATGTAGGATGGGAAAGGTTTTGTCCGGAAGTTCTGTGATGCTCAGTGGAGGGATCCACAATGGAGGGAGATAGTGTGGAGGGGGTTGAAGAGATGATTGAGGGTGTATCAATGTATTTTTAAGGATTCCAAATATTACAGAATATTGTGTATTGAGCCACACGGATGCTTTGGTTCCTCCATTTCCCTTGGTGCCTCGATTGTGTTGAGGAGGAACTGCGTGACTCATGAGTGTAGAGAAATAGAAGGGAATTCTGGAGGGCCATAATGAAGAAATGGGGAGCAGGATCTTAAGTGTGGTGTGGCTACCCGAATGGATCGTAGGTTTTGGAGGTGTGAGTGGGAATGATAATAATCAACCCGAACGATTCGAAGATGCTTGTTTTGTAATAAGGATGTCACCGACTCAAAAAGTGTATGAATATTTGTAGGTCATGAAATGATTAATTCAATTTACTTGGGAGATATAAATGGTTATCCTAAAATAAAATTCAAGGTGTAAGTTGGAGATAATTTTTATTTTAACATTCCAATTTGCCTGACCAGTATATAAACTTATTTAATTATATATCAATACATTAACATTCTGCCGTGTCAGTCTTAATATTAGTTTGTCTTATGTCTAACAAGTTTTATTTTATCCTGTAAAAACTACATTTTTATATAATAAAGGAATAGAGATAAAATATTTATATCCTTTTATAGATGATTCCTTGTTTAATCCCTGTAATGAGAGTTAATTTAGTTCTTCGTGATACAGTTTGTTGAGAGATGAACCTATCACTAGCCCTAGCTCGCCCCGATAGCGGTGGCTCAGAGGGCGTGTTCCTCATGCCTTGGTTTCGGGGTGGTCGTTAAATGTCACGTGACAGATGCCTGAGCTGATTGTTATTAATATAGTGAGATATTGGTTGACTCTCAAGATTATACTATGAATACAGCCCTAAGATGTCCAATTCTTAGTACATACACTCAATTAACTATGTAATAGACAATATGTTTGATTATTCTTCCTAAATATTATTGTATATTTTATTAGCCAATTTTTAATATGAAAATTATCAGCAGAATAATGTGTATACATTTTGAGTAATTTGTGATTAATATTATATTTATAATAGTAAAAAAGTCAACTTTTAGATCATTTTACAAAATTGATCTTAATATAAATAGTGTGTGTATTATTTAATTTAATTCATACTGTATTCTCCGTTGTGTACTTGATAAGCTAAGACAGTAAGTAATGTCATGGAAAAATACGTCAAATTGTTCAGAGCATTTTAAGCTAAAGTCGGCAGTCGATTGCTAGTTTATCTTCATATTTTTCCATTTGTTTACTTAAGCCCATTCACCGTAATTTGGACCTTTTATGGTAGATTTAAAAGTTTCTAAAATATTTCCGTACTCATCTTTTTCACCAAATATAATATTTTCTCTCACTGGAAAGTGATACCTAACATTTTGAGCATGCGGTATGAATCGTTAAGCTCGCAAAACACTGTATGTAACTGGGAGGTAAAGATCCCAATAGCGGCCGTTTTTAACGAGAGTAGCTTTCCCATGTGATTAAACTGTATGGTTTTTATATTCTCTCTCCACGGGATCCCTTCCTTGATCGAGCTTTCTCATCTAGATCCCTTAGATTAATTCGTTATCATATCTTGTTTTAAAATAAAATGATTAAAAAGAAAGAAGTGATGATAATTTACATCCCCTGTCCAAATATTTTTTCAAAGCGGGTAAGTAGTAAATTATTTATGATAATATTTCAACTGTTTTAAAATGCTCAAATTAACGTGAATTTGTGTGTATGTTTATTGTACCCTATGTATATAGATAATATTAGGATTTCTTTGAAATTTTAGATAGGTGATTTGTTTTCCTTTTTACCAACTAAACACTCTGTGATCTCGAGAAAAAGAGCCATCTTGATACCGACAGAACTAGACGTCCACATGTCCAACTCCAAAATATCATAATTATATTAGGTTCGTCGACACGTAATGATAAATAAGAGTAAGACTATTATCACATTGTATACTCTTGACTCGATCGGTAATATATTTCTTTAGAACCGAGTTCTTCCAACGGTTGCTGCACACTCTTTATGGAAGTTTGTTGTTTGGATCATTAACCGCAGTAGATTCCCAAGGCCCCCTCTTGACCATCTCTTTTACAGCTGTCACTGTGGCATCTTAATACGTCTTTACTTCTCTGCTGGTTCAGATCTAATGTTCAGTCCCATACTTATCTTAAAATCCTTGTTGTGTGGTTTCGTTACTTCAACAGCTAATGTATTATCCTACAATGGATATTATTTGTTCCAGTGTGAAGAACACGTTGCTTAAGTATGCTATATATAGTCTTTATCTTTTATCCTTAACGCCTAAAAAGAGAAAATAAAATCCATGCAACTGCCGGGGCCAGACAAAGCTCTACGCTAGGTATGCTACGTACGCTATGTACGCTATGGCGCTGTGTACGCAGTGGCCACACTGAAGCTACGCTTGTACTAGACTCTTTTATTTTGTCCAAGATGTTGGAGGGTAGTTTGCCCTGTGTGAGTGTGACAGTGACAATGACGCTTTGTTATTACTTTCATTGTGTAATAAACGTAAAAGAAAGTGGGTACACGAAGTGAACATAAAAAGAACAAAGTTTGATGAATTTAATCATTATCAAATATGTTCAGGGTCCAGTATTCAATGTTTTTGTTCCACAATCATGGGTACTTCCTTGTATCTTGAGTTAACTGCTCCATAAACGTCATATTATTACTTTAAACACACTACTAATGCTGGTTGCACGTGGCTGGATACCACGGCAGGTCTACTGGGTAAGTCCGTCGTCAGAGACGTTTAAAATTATAGCTAAGAATCAAACACATTGAGACGTAGCGTACATAGAGTACATAGCGTACATAGCGTACATAGCGTACACAGCGTACATGGAGTAGAAATCTTCGTGTGGCGACTTACGTTGTCAATAAATGGAACTGTTTTTCGCACAAATAGCGAATATAACATACATACTAGCGAAGTGCTTTGTGTGGCCAGGCCATATGTAAGATTGTGACTTACAAATAATTCTATTGATTAAACTTTTAGTTTTTGTTGTTCTATTCTTCATCCTCTATCTATTCTAATTAAGTGTATTCTATATATACTACATTCCTAATCCTTAGTTACCTATTTGATTAAAGAGTCAAAAATGACCTTTGTTTTATATGTATTTGGTATATTAGTAGGTCTACAAAGTGTAAGCCTCGCTGCCTCTATTAACAAAATGTTAAGGACATCATATTGTTAAGAATACTTATATGTTCTAAACTTTACTACCGTCCTAAGATATCTCTTTAAATTTGAAGTTAAGATACTTCTTATGATTTATCCTTAGATTTTGGATAACTATGTTTGCCCAGTGATTAAGTTATATATAAAACAAATACAACATATTTTAACTAGTAGGATAAATTTTATTCATAGATATTAACCGTGGCTCGAGTTATTTAATAAGTCAGCCTCGGAATATATGCCATTTTTTTTTAATATTTGCCCTATATACACTAGCGATTGCTTAGAATTTTAAATTCAAATCACTTTATATGAGCTACTAAACGAGAAAACCTTTGAGTGTCTGCCATTTTGAAATGACTATCCTGATAGTAAAACTATTTCATAATATTATCGTTAGGCTTAGGCTCAAAGAATGTCCATCCTAATCTTGTCTAAAATCAGCCAGAGCATTCGGTGGCTATCGCTAAACCAATAGGCAGGGATTTTGGGCGTTCTACCTTTGTAAACCGATAAGCAGATTGAAAATATCCGGACATTAGTTGTTTGGACTAAGTTCAAATAGTGCCTGTGTCAAATCTAGTTCAAATTGGTCCAAGCACATGACAGTTTTCGCGTAACAAACATCCACATAGATGGACAAACATACAAATCACCAAATACCCAATTCATGTCAAAACCTCGCTTCGCTCAATCAATTAAGTATACTTATAAATAAACACCTCAATATTAAATTTAAAGCCTTATGCTAAATTAATAATCCTCTAAAACTGATATATCCATGATATTTCAGTGCTTTTTCTCTTTACTCACTTAATTTGTAAGGCGGAATCGGTGATAGATATGTGAGATCGTCAACTACTTAAATTAATTAGAAAAATAATCATCATCCTCAGGGGGGCGTTTTTACACGTTTATTAATCGTACTGTACATGGTTGAGGAATGTTATTCAAAGTAAAAAGTTACGTGTTTTATTCCCCTGTAGAGGTAATTTTATCTCTGAAAATTAATGGGAAATCATATATATAATGTTTATTTAATTACATAATAAATATGTCCCTTTGTAATGTTAATTCATTGAATTCTTTGCTTCTAGCTTTCTCCTACATGCTATTTAGGTGTGTTCCTTTAAACTGCTAGTATTACGTATGTGATCGAAATATTTCTGATAAGCCAATGAGTAATTTAGAGATTAGGGAAACTACTTAACCTAAGAAGTAAGTAATCGTTTCAGTAGATTGATTAGTAAATAAGTCGTTACTATCAGACTGGAAATCCTAGGATTCTAGTGTAGGCTATACAACGTGTATATAAAACATTGCATCAAACTTTGGCAGGCTATTTCTTGGGTGAAAATAGAATAATTCACATCAGCTACCTATGGTCCATATTAAATATTAAGGGTGGTATACACTCCTAAAGATAGAGCTAAAAACGACTATTGTGTGAAATAGTATGAAATCTGATTAAGGTATTACAACGAATCTTTGTATACTACTTATTGAAACCTTGATCATTAATAAACGAAATGTGCTGCTGTTACCGTTACCCACCCCCATCATGTAAAAGGGGGGATGGGGGGGAGGGTTGTAAAACTTTTTCCTGCAATAAATTCTTTCAGATTAAGTATTACTAATTTTGACTTAATATTAGAAAACAAGGATTAAAAATTAACAAAAAAGGTGTGTTGAAGAAACTGTCTAGCTTTCCCCGTTTTCGAGATAATCACACAAGTTTGAGCTCAGAGACAAGTGCAAATGAATGCCAGGTAGGCAGCCAGAATCGCTGTTTATTTCGCACTACAGTCGTTTAACTATTTTTACCGGCACATGTGACTATGTTTCATGTACATTTGGCAAACAAGGCTGGTTTATGTGTAATGATGGAGAAACTCAGATACATAAGCTCCGATGTGCTGCGATTTATCACATTAGTAAGTTATGCTTACACAGTTGACACTTGGGTGGAATTTTAATCATTACACTCACTGGGGTATTGAAAGCTAAATTAAGAAATACTAATTGTGTTCTTGTATGTTTAAGTTCCTAGCTTCAAAATCAGATTCATAGCAAGTGTTCGAAATGGCGGCCCATAACTTCATTGCAATAATTGAGGTGGCGTATCAATGACTGGCGTAATCTTTCGAAAACACGTGGTATTTCTTGAACCTTATCACATGCAGCACCTATCCTGGCTAACAGGTCTTCCTCGGATGCAATGGCTATCTCGTACAGCAAAGCTTTGAAAAAGCCCCACAGATAGTAGTCTAACGGATTAAGGTGAGGAGAGCGTGGTTGCCACGCAACAGCTGAACTGACTCCCTACCTGGCAAGAATTAACACTGGTCTCTGAGCTCAAACTTGTGTGATTATCTCGGAAACGGAGAAAGCTAGACAGTTTCTCCATGTCACTTTATTTGTAAAATTTTACTCCATGTTTTGAATTCTTAAGTCAAAATTAGTAGTACTTACTATGTCATATTTTAATGATGGGGGTGGGTAACGGTAACAGCACATTTAGTTTTTTCATGAAGGTGTCAATAAGTAGTATACAAAGATTCGTTGTAATACCTTAATCAGTTTGCATACTATTTTACACAATAGTCGTTTTTAGCTCTATCTTTAGGGGTGAATACCACCCTTAATATTTAAGATGGACCCTAGGTTTTTAATTTGAATTATTATATTTTCACCCAAGGAATAAATAACCAGCCAAAGTTTGATGCAATGTTTTAGATACACGTTTTATAGTGATCCAAGCTAATTTCCCAACATTGAAGATTTATTTGGCATGGCTAAACAATTATCAACTTGGTTGGACAAAATTGTGCGTTTAGTAAGTGAAGGGCCAGTTTATATCCACCTTAGTTTTATTCATTGTTAGTGTGTCTAGATTTATTTTGGCATCACATCTAACTACCCATCTGGGCTATTTGCATATTTTACACCAATTATATAATTTGAAAAATATAATTTAATCTGAATGAAGGTGGGCTTACGTGTATAAGGTTGAGAGCTATTTATAAAGAACCACCAAATTGCACCTTGAAGGGATTTGAGCCCCAACCTACTCGTCACAGGACAATAAAGCTGTATGAGACACGCCTCTGTCCACGTGCTCACTGATGCTGGTCCCAGTAGTCACATATTCAAGGAAACTGCTTCCACACTTTTACAGACTAAACAAACTATCTTTGTTCCACAAACAAAAATTCTGGAAATATATTTTGATTTATAAATAATGTTTAGATTAGTTTTAGAAAAGCTGTATGTAAAACACTTTTACAGAAATATAGTGAACTGAGAAATTCAATGAAGGAACATCTTTGTTCACCGCACTGTGCTAGAAGATGTTGTTTATTGTAATTGTTCTGTGACCAATACGAAGGCCCCTCAGTTGTTTCTATTAATTTTGTAAGCTTAAGGCCCACCCCAATTTTAGGTTTCTGATTTTAAAAAAATCTGATTATCTAGGTTGTATTACCAATGCTAATTTTCATCTCCCCATATTAGTACGTCTGGTACATAGCAAATAAAGTCAAAAAGCTGCACTTTTTGATTGCAATATGCCACTTTCTGTAGTCATATGTAATGGGAAAACAGACCTTTTAAGATAGGGAGCCACTTGAAAATCCATGCAGGACACCAAAATGGCAGCCATTTATAGCCGCCATTTTAGTGTTATTAATTCCATGGTATCTCAGCTTCTAATATTCCGATTTAAGTTTTTTTTGTTTTGTTTGAAAGCTCTTGCTAAGCAGAAACTAATTGGTTATCATATATTTATCTCCAAACTTTAAGGTTTCTCCACAATTTAATAATTTATGAAGATTTCACTTTTCTCACAAATTTCATTGCTAACTATCTTTTATATTGTCCATAATATCTCCTTTATAGGTGATATAAAAATAAAGAGCATTATTTTTTCTTTCCATTGATACCAAGAAAATCTGTTTTAATAAACTACTTCTTGAGAAATTACTGGTCAAATGAAACTATACTTTGGTTTTTAATATTTCGATATACTTAGTATATTTTTACTTTAGTATATTTTTACTTTACTATTACAATAAGATAGTAACATAATGTTTACAAAAATGTTTGAATAATAGGAATGCTCCTGCAAATTAACTTCTTCCTATCAGCTTAAATGTCTCTAAATCAAGTTATCCTCTTCCTCATCTTCCGAATCATACTTGGAACAAAGTAATTATTTTCATACAAACTCTTAAAAAGTTAACAAGTAAAGAAAAGTATTTTTTGACGCCTGGTATTTGAAAAAGAGTCTACATATAGAAGACGCTGGATGAAAAAATAAATATAGTTATCTTGAAAGTGATGGAATTATTGAAATTTAGAAATTCTCAACTAAGCACATGCCTTTTATTGGATTTATTGCCGCACTTTTGACCTCCAGTGCAGTTCCTGCAAAGCAGCGTGCATGGAACCTTAGCCTTTGAACAGGAGCATCGTGTACGGCATTCAGAGCA
>CABEEJ010008778.1:0-22034 GCA_901482245.1 Timema douglasi
TCTTCTGTCGACCACCAGAGGCGCATGGTCGCGCTTGCGCTTTGGCCCAGTGCGTCTCTGACTTTGATTCTTTCTTCTCAACTGCGCGAGCCAGGGCCGATCCACGTGGAGCCGCCATTATAGAAAACTCCGTTTTGTGAAATGAGCAAACGATATCTGAAGGCATCCGTCCCTGGGTGAGTTTCACACACATATATCCTGTATCACAATGCATCAGTATCAATCTAGTTATTTGACTTTCACTGTCCGTTTTACGAAAGAAATGATATAGAAGTATACTATCTAAATTATATCAACGGCCACATGGCTAGTTGTAAGCCTTGTATCAGTCCTCTTTCAAATAACCAGGGCACATATTCACAAATCTTATTCATAACCCCAATAACATCAGTCTTGTTTCGTGATATCCAGAACCGCAATTATAAAATGTAAATTAATCCTCCTTGACCAATCCACGTGTTTTTGAACGCAGGCCAATACGCCTTCCTTGTATTAGAGTACAACTCTGAGGCAGTTTATCCTTCAATATCTCCATACAGCCCCAACGCGGCACCCAACTACACGAATATTGATAAATAGTTAGTTTTTTCCTTGTAGGTGATCAATCAACCTGATTGACACGCTACAAACTGGGGGATAGCTACTGAAGTACTGACATTAAGCTTAAGGAATACATATTGTACTAAAAAAATAAAGAAAGAATTAAAGAAAAAGGACTCATTATATTAAATGTCCTCGATAATATCAAGTGGAAATAGGAGGTGGTGCAGTTCCGCAGTGCCTGTACACGAGCCACCACTGTTATTATTCAAAAAGCTAAAATAAAACATTGCAAATTGAAAAGTAACAAATATTATACTTACAGAAGAGCGGCCAGCTTCATTTGATCGAAATAATGTTGCTGTTATATATCAACTAGTGATAGCTATATCGATATACTACTGAAAATTGCCATCCCTAGTCTATGTTCTATAATATTGATGTAGTTATTAGTCATTATATTTGTCATAACTTCCTTGTATGTAAACATAACAATTGTGTAATACTCGACACTTGATTACAGATAAGTTTGGTGTAAATAATATCTTTCATTAAATGACCTTCCCCCAGAAAGTTTTGCTGTGTCATTTATTGAGCGCCAATAGTAAGCGCCCTTTAGGCTGCTGCCAGCCTCTATAAAGTAAGCGCCCTTCAGTAGGTCGTTCCTATTTTCTAGTCCCACAGACAGTTTGAACACCATCACAACTGATTGTTACCAAGGCTGTATCAAACATTAATATGGGCACGTTATAACATCTAATAACTACTTGTTTCTATGAACAAATATGAGGCGTTATCAAATCAGAATTGGAGAGCTTGAATAAGTTAATGGTGTGACCAGTGTCAAGGTTTTAACTAACACTGTTCTAGAAGATGTAAAGTTGACATGTCACTCAGCAGCACCAAGGTAGAAGAAAGGTGTACGGGTATGGTTACAAGACGGACTAGACGTAGAGTCCACTATAATGGGGAACAGACATTATTAATACTAGTAATAATTAACAATTTGTGGAGAGTATCGGCTGGTGGGGGATGGAAGCCACTCATACAAGTGTAATTATGTGTGTGTGTGTGTATATATATATATATATATATATATATTAGTGATGGAGTGTATTGGAGGTTCGTTTATCTATCAACCATCAATAATTTAACACCAACTGAATCTTGAATTATGTCTTCTCCAACGTTTTGTTATTAAATTTAGTGCCTGTATAAAATGGCATGTTTATGGCAAGAACAGGTAAACTTTCCTCCAACTCCATTGTGCTCGATTCAAAGTTTTAATTTCACTCATTCTCAATACTCAAAGCTCACCCCAGTTACACAATAACACAATGCACACCATTGGGGGGTGTGCTATGCTTTACAATTATTCATGTTACCTCAACACTTTTTGGAAACATAGTTGTTGACTTAATACCATGCTATTGCACTATTTTACCATATTTAAAAAGTGATTCATTGATTTAAGCTTTCTTGAGATTCTCCTGAGCAGTATCATCAGACAATGACACACCTTTTTTTTCTAAGTTTTTTGGTTACGGTCAAAATACTGACATTAGCCTTGATATATGCTTTATATAAGCTTTCCTCAATTTTGCGCTCTGAGAGCATATCTTGTGCAATCTTGATCTTCACTGTCAAATCTGTTTTCAAAACACAAATGTGGTCACAATAATAGAAACATGCGTGACGCCATGTGCACCATCGTGAAATTATTGGCTGAGGTGGTAAGGGAACATCAGGTGCCACCGTCTTGAAACCACTTGTTAACATTGGACACAAGCTGGTTAACATCTCCCAAGTTCTTTCTCACCTCTTCAGCAAATCTGTGAACTGCATGAGTGACTCATGTTACGTGAATCATTTTAGAATATAATGCTTTACTTACAGTTGCTGATTGACTATATACAGCGCATCATCATCATCATCATCATCATCATCATCATCATCATCACCATCGTGCTTAATACCGTCAGGCCACAGCGTAGCATCATCATCGTGCTTAATACCGTCAGGCCAAAGCAGAAACATGGATCTATCAAACAACTTGCTGATTGCGGAGTGGTTGGCTCTATCCAAGAGAGATGTCTGGACCAACAGTTCCAATAATCATGTTACCTTCATAGCTGCCTTCTACATCAATTGATTGCCAGATTATTTTCCTGCACACACTGCTTTGTATATTATCTAGAGTCGTCTCATAGCGCAAGCTCACGTAATACAACCGGCACAACTCTTGAGTTGGTTCTATTGGCTAGAACAGCAATCTTTGAGTTGATTATTTTGTTGCTGTCCGTTTTAAAGCACTCTTGTGTTTCTCATGACCAATAGGCTGAGTAACAGAAATACTTTTTTTTCCTGCCAAAACTGTTGACTCGCAACATTTACTAAATAATATTCTCCTGTCTGTGGAAAAAACACTCTCACCAAACTCGTTAACTGTCATAAATGGCAGGATTGAGATGGTTTGATCTTCATCATCCTGCTCACCTAGAAATACACAACAGGCCTAACACGGAACTCTTGGGGGTTGCGCACTGGCAAAACAATATTTACAGACGGGTTCAAGGACAAGTGAATGTTGTCACTGCTAGGAGAGTAGTCCTCCCTCCCCACTTTCCACCCCCGCCTGTCCGGCCTACTAATAATTACAAGAGAGAATTAATGCTTCAAGTAAATACAAATAATGAATTTGTGAATATGTGCATTACCTGTTGTTGCCATTTTTATGCAATGATTATAAAAGTTATATAAAATGCACGATAAAGAGTAAAAACCAGGAAAAAATGCACACATATGTACAATAAAAGTAATGTTTTCGATATCGGAGTGTCATAAAAGGTGTTTATATATAAGTTATCATTGCGATCAACTTCACAGGAAAAAGATGAAATGTCATCAACTTCCGGGCCCTGCTAATAACTAATAAACCCGTAACAAACATATGTAATGGAGTGTATTATTATTATTATTATTATTTACTAAATAAATAGTGACGCCACAGTTGTTAAGAGTCGATATGGAACTATATCATACATTAAACTTCACCATATAGAGAGAGTTTTGGTTTGAATTAAGACTTTTGAAAATGATTACTAATGAGATCTCAAATGAGCTCGGTACACACACTTGTTGGATAGTAGGGCTGGATGTTAGACCACTGATTTATAACTAGTCATCTCAATCAGCCATGTTACCAAATAAGAGAAACTCGGGACCACTGGTCACGGTGTTAGGTATTGTAATAAAAACTAAAAGTTGTTCTAGTAAATTTTTCAACTACAAATAAACCTCAAACATTCGTCACTTAAACTATTTTAATTAATGTTATTGGTAATTCAAATATATTTATAAATCTAGTTTTCGATAGCTTCCTATGTACATTATTTTAAAATATTAAAGCCTATGTAATTTTGAGCACTCGAGTCCCAACTCCCTGGGAAAGAATCGGATCATATTTAAAACACTATGTCATTGTAAGTTTGGTAAATGAAGGGAAGAGAAATGGCACTGGCTATCATGTGAGATTATATGTGTTCTAAACAAGGTTAGATAACTTTGTATCTCTGGTCAAGGATCAAGGATTTCTTGTTGGAATATAAAGTATGGCATTTAACAACTATTGAATATATAACATGTCAGGCCTAGTATATCACCTAGCTCTGATATATTTATATTTATACAACAAATCACTTGCTTCAATCAAACAAATGTTGGCCAGTAAGTGAATCAAGTAGTTTTATAAAGCAATACAGTTTTCCTCCATTTGAAATGGGATATTATCCACTGTGAGTCTGGCTGCACATTCTCTATTCAGCCAATAAGAAGCCTCGATTAGATCACGAGACACTGAGCTATTGTTTAGTATTTTTAGTGCGGTTTGGTTTGTGTTTAACTGTTGTATTCTCTTAAAATAGTTTAGAAATCAAATGGTTTACTAAACTTTAAAAGATTTTTATCAGGTAATCATCCAAGCCTCAATCTGAATTACAGATATTTATTTTTATTTCCTTTTTCCAAGAATGGTTCTGAGAGGTTTTCTCGAGTTTCCGGGCACGGTTCTGAGAGGTTTTCTCGAGTTTCCGGACATGTTTCCGACATGTTTCCTGAGTTTCCGGACATGTTTCCTGAGTTTCCGGACATGTTTCCTGAGTTTCCGGACATGTTTCCTGAGTTTCCAAGCATGGTTCTGACATGTTTCTCAAGTTTCTGGACAGGGTTCCGACATGTTTCCTGAGTCTGGGCATGATTCTGACATGTTTCTCAAGTTTCCGGACAGGGTTCTGACATGTTTCCTGAGTTTCCGGACAGGGTTCCGACATGTTTCTCAAGTTTCCGAACAGGGTTCTGACATGTTTCCTGAGTTTCCGGGCATGGTTCTGACATGTTTCTCAAGTTTCCGGACATGGTCTGACATGTTTCTCGAGTTTCTGGGCATGGTTCTGACATGTTTCTCAAGTTTCCGGACATGGTTCTGACTTGTTTCTCGAGTTTCCTGACATGGTTCTGACATGTTTCCTGAGTTTCCAAGCATGGTTCTGACATGTTTCTCAATTTTCCGGACAGGGTTCCGACATGTTTCCCGAGTTACCAAGCATGGTTCCGACATGTTTCTCAAGTTTCCGGACAGGGTTCTGACATGTTTCCTGAGTTTCCAGGCATGGTTCCGACATGTTTCTCGAGTTTCCGGACAGGGTTCTGACATGTTTCTCAAGTTTCCGGACATTGTTCTGACATGTTTCCTGAGTTTCCAGGCATGGTTCCGACATGTTTCTCAAGTTTCCGGACAGGGTTCTGACATGTTTCTCAAGTTTCCGAGCATGGTTCGGACATGTTTCTCAAGTATCCTGGCACGCTTCTGACAGGTTTCTCAAGTTTCCGGACAGGGTTCTTACATGTTTCCCGACTTTCCAAGCATGGTTCTGACATGTTTCTCAAGTTTCCGGGCATGGTTCTGACAGGTTTCTCAAGTTTCCGGACAGGGTTCTGACATAGTTTCTCAAGTTTCCGGACAGGGTTCTGACATGTTTCTCAAGTTTCCAGACAGGGTTCTGACATGTTTCTCAAGTTTCCGAACAGGGTTCTGACATGTTTCTCAAGTTTCCGGACAGGGTTCTGACATGTTTCCTGAGTTTCCGGGCATGTTTCCCGAGTTTCCAAGCATGGTTCTGACATGTTTCCTGAGTTTCCAAGCATGGTTCTGACATGTTTCTCAAGTTTCCGAGCATGGTTCTGACTTGTTTCTCGAGTTTCCGGGCATGGTTCTGACATGTTTCCTGAGTTTCCAAGCATGGTTCTGACATGTTTCCTGAGTTTCCAAGCATGGTTCTGACATGTTTCTCAATTTTCCGGACAGGGTTCCGACATGTTTCCCGAGTTACCAAGCATGGTTCCGACATGTTTCCTGAGTTTCCAGACATGGTTCCGACATGTTTCTCAAGTTTCCGGACATGGTTCTGACATGTTTCTCAAGTTTCCGGACATTGTTCTGACATGTTTCCCGAGTTTCCAACATGGCTCCGACATGTTTCTCAAGTTTCCGAGCATGGTTATGACATGTTTCTCAAGTTTCCGGACAGGGTTCTGACATGTTTCCCGAGTTTCCAAGCATGGTTCTGACATGTTTCTCAAGTTTCCGGGCATGAGTTCTGACAGGTTTCTCAAGTTTCCGGACAGGGTTCTGACATGTTTCTCAAGTTTCCGGGCATGGTTCCGACATGTTTCTCAAGTTTCCGGACAGGGTTCTGACATGTTTCTCAAGTTTCCGAGCACGGTTCGGACATGTTTCTCAAGTTTCCGAACAGGGTTCTGACAGGTTTCTCGAGTTTCCAAGCATGGTTCCGACATGTTTCTCAAGTTTCCGAGCATGGTTATGACATGTTTCTCAAGTTTCCGGACAATGTTCTGACATGTTTCCTGAGTTTCCGGGCATGGTTCCGACATGTTTCTCAAGTTTCCGGACATGGTTCTGACATGTTTCCCGAGTTTCCGAGGATGGTTCTGACATGTTTCTCAAGTTTCCGGACAGGGTTCTTACATGTTTCTCAAGTTTCCGGACAGGGTTCTGACATGTTTCCTGAGTTTCCGGGCATGTTTTCCGAGTTTCCAATCATGGTTCTGACATGTTTCCCGAGTTTCCAAGCATGGTTCTGACATGTTTCTCAAGTTTCCGGACAGGGTTCTGACATGTTTCTCAAGTTTCCGGACAGGGTTCTGACATGTTTCTCAAGTTTCCGGATAGGATTCTGACATGTTTCTCAAGTTTCCGGATAGGATTCTGACATGTTTCTCAAGTTTCCAGACAGGGTTCTGACATGTTTACTGAGTTTCCAGGCATGGTTCTGACATGTTTCTCAAGTTTCCGGACAGGGTTCTGACATGTTTCCCGAGTTTCCAAGCATGGTTCTGACATTTTTCTCAAGTTTCCGGACAGGGTTCTGACATGTTTCTCAAGTTTCCTGGCACGCTTCTGACAGGTCTCTCAAGTTTCCGGACAGGGTTCTGACATGTTTTCCGAGTTTCCAAGCATGGTTCTGACATGTTTCTCAAGTTTCCGGGCATGGTTCTGACAGGTTTCTCAAGTTTCCGGACAGGGTTCTGACATGTTTCTCATGTTTCCGGACAGGGTTCTGACATGTTTCTCAAGTTTCCAGACAGGGTTCCGACATGTTTCTCAAGTTTCCGGACAGGGTTCTGACATGTTTCCAAGCATGGTTCTGACATGTTTCTCAAGTTTCCGAGCATGGTTCGGACATGTTTCCTGAGTTTCCGGGCATGGTTCTGACATGTTTCCTGAGTTTCCGGGCATGGTTCTGACATGTTTCTTAAGTTTCCGGGCATGGTTCTGACATGTTTCTAGAGTTTCCGGACATGGTTCTGACATGTTTCTCAAGTTTCCGGACAGGGTTCTGACATGTTTCTCAAGTTTCCGGACAGAGTTCTGACATGTTTCCGGGCATGTTTCCCGAGTTTCCAAGCATGGTTCTTACATGTTTCCTGAGTTTCCAAGTATGGTTCTGACATGTTTCTCAAGTTTCCGAGCATGGTTAGGACATGTTTCCTTAGTTTCCGGGCATGGTTCTGACATGTTTCTCGAGTTTCCGGACATGGTTCTGACATGTTTCTTAAGTTTCCGGGCATGGTTCTGACATGTTTCCTGAGTTTCCGGACATGGTTCTGACATGTTTCTTAAGTTTCCGGACATGGCTCTGACATGTTTCTCAAGGTTCCGGACATGGTTCTGACATGTTTCTCATGTTTCCGGACATGGTTCTGACATGTTTCTCATGTTTCCGGACATGGTTCTGACATGTTTCTCATGTTTCCGTACATGGTTCTGACATTTTTCTCAAGTTTCCGGGCATGGTTTTGAGAGGTTTTCTCAAGTTTCTGGACAGGGTTCTGACATGTTTCCTGAGTTTCCGGGCATGGTTCTGACATGTTTATCAAGTTTTCTGACATGTTTCTGACATTTTTCTCAAGTTTCCGGGCATGGTTTTTAGAGGTTTTCTCAAGTTTCCGGACATGGTTCTGACATTTCCTGAGTTTCCGGACATGGTTCTGACATGTTTCTCAAGTTTCCGGACATGGTTCTGACATTTTTCTCAAGTTTCCGGGCATGGTTTTGAGAGGTTTTCTCAAGTTTCCGGACATGGTTCTGACATATTTCTTGAGTTTCTGGACATGGTTCTGACATGTTTCCAGAGTTTCCAAGCATGGTTCTGACATGTTTCTCAAGTTTCCGGACAAGGTTCTGACATGTTTCCTGAGTTTCCGGGCATGGTACTGACATGTTTCTCAAGTTTCCGGACAGGGCTCTGACATGTTTACTGAGTTTCCAGGCTTGGTTCTGACATGTTTCTCAAGTTTCCGGACAGGGTTCTTACATGTTTCCTGAGTTTCCGGGCATGGTTCTGACATGTTTCTCAAGTTTCCGAACATGGCTCTGACATGTTTCTCGAGTTTCCGGGCATGGTTTTGAGAGGTTCTCTCAAGTTTCCGACATGTTTCCTGAGTTTCCAGGCATTGTTCTGACATGTTTTTCAAGTTTCCGGACAAGGTTCTGACATGTTTCCTTAGTTTCCAGCCAAGTTCTGACATGTTTCCTGAGTTTCCGGCCATGGTTCTGACATGTTTCCCGAGTTTCCAAGCATGGTTCTGACATGTTTCTCAAGTTTCCGGACATGGTTCTGACATGTTTCCTGAGTTTCCGGGCATAGTTCTGACATGTTTCTTGAGTTTCCGGCCATGGTTCTGACATGTTTCCTGAGTTTCCGGGCATGGTTCTGACATGTTTCTCGAGTTTCTGGACAGGGTTCTGACATGTTTCCTGAGTTTCCGGGCATGGTTCTGACATGTTTCTCGATTTTCCGGGCAGGGTTCTGACATGTTTCCTGAGTTTCCGGGCATGGTTATTACATGTTTCTCGAGTTTCCGGGCATGGTTCTGACATGTTTCTTAAGTTTCCGTACATGGTTCTGACATGTTTCTCGAGTTTCCGGACATGGTTCTGACATGTTTCTTAATTTTCCGGACATGGTTCTGACATGTTTCTCAAGTTTCCGGACATGGTTCTGACATGTTTCTCAAATTTCCGGACATGGTTCTGACATGTTTCTCGAGTTTCCGGGCAGGGTTCTGACATGTTTCCTGAGTTTCCGGGCATGGTTCTGACATGTTTCTCGATTTTCCGGACATGGTTCTGACATGTTTCTCAATTTTCCGCACAGGGTTCCGACATGTTTCCCGAGTTTCCAAGCATGGTTCTGACATGTTTCTCAAGTTTCCGGACAGGGTTCTGACATGTTTCCGACATGTTTCCCAAGTTTCCGGACAGGGTTCTGACATATTTCCTGAGTTTCCGGACATGGTTCTGACATGTTTCTCCAGTTTCCGGACAGGGTTCCGACATGTTTCCCGAGTTTCCAAGCATGGTTCTGACATGTTTCTCAAGTTTCCGGACAGGGTTCTGACATGTTTCCTGAGTTTCCGGGCATGGTTTTGACATGTTTCCCAAGTTTCCGGACAGGGTTCTGACATATTTCCTGAGTTTCCGGGCATGTTTCCGACATGTTTCCCAAGTTTCCGGACAGGGTTCTGACATATTTCCTGAGTTTCCGGACATGGTTCTGACATGTTTCTCAAGTTTCTGGACAATGTTCCAACATGTTTCCCGAGTTTCCAAGCATGGTTCTGACATGTTTCTCAAGTTTCCGGACAGGGTTCTGACATGTTTCCTGAGTTTCCGGGCATGGTTCTGACATGTTTCCTGAGTTTCCGGGCATGGTTCTGACAGGTTTCCCGAGTTTCTCACTACAAGAGGATCTTTCTTATGCAAAAATTTAACCCAGGCTTTAAGAGGATTTTGCGAAAAATGTTATGATAAAAACCCTGAATGAGTTAAAAGAAGCTCAATCTGAATATGCTCTCCATAATCACAGTAAACCATTGGGTCCGGTTTGCTAACAGTTTGTGTCATGATTTAGGGTGAATCATGATCACAAAACTTGAACTATATTGGCAATATTGCACAGGTAATACTAAGAGAGAAAATATAATTACATTCTTGATAAGCTAAATTGCACTAAAATTCAATATTGTACAAACAAATGTGGTTGGAAAACTTACCTTCTGAGTGAAATATAAAGGCATGATGGAGGGTGTACATGACAGATACTGAAGGGAAACAACCCCCACACATATACTATATTTTAACACCAACTTAACCTTTTATAAAAATATAACTTCTCTTAATGCGGTATTTAAGCTTGTCGGTTTTTGCACATTTCAACAACAGGTTTAATATGTGAGATGGCTACCATAGTTTCTTTGTCTATAAATTAGTAATTCTTTTATGTTTTTTAGTTTTTATATTGGTTAACATTAATAAACTGAGCTCACACAAACATGATGTTGAAAATTGTAACAACATTCTTAGTACCCTTATGGGGAGAGCTGGATATTCGGCTTGGACAAAAATACAAAATTCCTCGAAAATTTCATTTTTAAAGTACGCTCCAATGACAGAGTAATCGACTGTTATTCTTTTGTAACGGAAACTCGCAACTTGACGTATTAACTGTGTAATAATTGTTAGTATTCAAGGAAGGAAAGCTTAACTTGACATTTTTTCTTCCAATATTTTTTATATAGATTTTCTCCCTGATATGCAATTTTTCCAAAGATTTTTTCTTAAAAGCTGACAATTTGTCAGTGGATGTCAAAATATTTTCATTTTTGCCCTTGAATACTTGTATTAACGCTATTTAAGTAATTAAAATATCGGCTAAATATGCTGTTTTAGCACACTAAATATCATTTTGAAGACATTTTACAAAAGCATCTGTATCTTTATTTTGAAAAAAGGCCAATAATTTATTCCTAGTTTCTAAAATTCTCCATAACACTTTATTCCTGGATAATCATCTTATTTTATCGTGTTAAAGCAAAGATTTGTACTGAGCTTCCATGGATCGGCCAAGTTTTTAAAAAAGGCGGGTTTTTAAAGCTCTTGACTTAGTGTAACTTAACATATTTACAACTTGGTTTAGATTAGGTTTTAGTGTTGCTGGTAATGTTTTTGAAACTAGGGATTTTCTCTGCAAAAAACGGTGCATAAATTTAATATTTAAGTTAATTTTCTTTGCAAAGATAACACATGGTTTATTAGAGCCTATAACCGTCCATACAGTTTTAAAAGTTTCTAAATGTGATGTGATAGTCACAGATATATTGTCCTGTGTTACGTTTGGTAAGTTCTGTGCGGCCTATAATTGGTTCACTGTTTCACTTTCATCAACAAAATGAACGAACCCTAGTTTAAGAGCTTTGCCGTTAATATCAGTGGACTCGTCAATTTCAAAGCAAAATGCTGTTTGGAAAGTATATTGCTATCATTTGACGTATCTTTAATTTATTTTTTTAAGTATCATCTGAATAAAGAATTTTAGTATTTTTTTTCCTTTGTCACAACATGCAGATAAAATAAGACTGCTATTACATATGGATTAAATTTTGCAGAAATTAATTCATCTACCTTATATGACACAAGTTGTAGATTATCTTTTCAAAATATTTTACATGTTTAACTTGGATTTCCAACAATCTTTAGAAATAATCTCTAGTTCCTGAAGCAAGATTGGCTGCTACATAGTAAAGTGGCGTTTCAACAAGATTAATGTGATATGTGGTATTTACAGCACATATTAAAAAATAAATTAAAACAAGTACAGACATAGAAGTACTCTGTATATTTCTGTATTTTGACTATAAATAAAAATAATCCGTACCCCATCCAGGGTCAAATAAAAACTTATTTTTGGTTGTTTAAAATGATTAAAATAATCAACAGATTTCAAAGCTGAGTTAAATAAAAATCAATAAAAATTGAACTTAAAAAGTTAATATGTATTAAACAAAGTTTTTTTTTATAAGACCCTAACCAGCTTACTGATTTTTTAAAAGTTTTTACAACAAAAATCTTTTGCGATACCTTTTGTTGTCCCCATAGTTTTTATGAGGTCCCTATTTTGGTCCCATTTTTTAACCTGAAAATACTCTAAAGAAAGTACCCTAAATATGGAGTACTAGCCCTCCACTAATGGTTTCAAGGATGCTTAGAGGGAGAGTGGAAACCATTTTGTAAAATCATCCTCGGTACTCTTATTGATTTCAAACCTCGGTCTCCTGTAATCTACTGAGAGTGTAGCACGTCAGACCTTGCGGTTACCAGAGTCAAAATGTTGCCACAAGTACTATCTAGCGCGCTACTCAATACCAGCATAACGGTGAAGTAGGCCTCACACACCATCTATGCATCGGCAGCCCTTGTTTCAGTAGACCAGCGAACTCGGAGAAAGTGGGCCAGCTGGAGTTATGCAGGTTCCCAGCAGATGTTGTACCATTCCACAATGGTATAAAGTTCCAGTAGACCAGAGAACTAAGAGAAAGTGGGCGAGCTGGAGTTATCCAGGTTCCCAGCAGATGTTGTACCATTCCACAATGGTATAAAGTTCCAGTAGACCAGAGAACTAAGAGAAAGTGGGCGAGCTGGAGTTATCCAGGTTCCCAGCAGATGTTGTACCATTCCACAATGGTATAAAGTTCCAGTAGACCAGAGAACTAAGAGAAAGTGGGCGAGCTGGAGTTATCCAGGTTCCCAGCAGATGTTGTACCATTCCACAATGGTATAAAGGCTATTCTCAAGAAACATCACGGAGGATATTGGAGCTCCAATGACTTGTTATTGATTATGCTGAAGAGGTTGATGAGGGAGATTAGGGGAAGTCATTGAGTCTCACCAAATACAAGAAATTCCTTCTTTTTGGGTTATAAATCATCTAAATAATATAATTTGTAAGCTTTTCACTAAATGATTGTATTTTGTAAGTTGTATTTGCGTTATCATACCTAGAATCTTAGATAGTAATTTAGAGGGTATTTATCACAAACTTTTTCTATTAATTCTTTCTAAAATATTATTTACTATAAATATTGTTTTGTTTAGCACCGCGTCTTACTACCTGTTCAGGTTATACACCTATGTAGTAACCACACTAATGGGTAATATTAGGAAGGCTTAATTTAGAGGAAATGGACCCACATTCACACAGAGAGAGAGTGGAAAACCATTTAGGAAAAATTACCCTCAGTGCATCCGACCAGGATCAAAACCCGAGCTCCCTGTCTTGGACAGTCTAGTCCAACACGAGACTAGCACGTTAGACCACCTGACCACACAATTAATCTTGACACCAACGAAGTTCATTACTCACATTCTCCAATATTTAAAGTAAAATATGGTTTTGTTCCCATGATTCATTTATTTTTTCCTGTTATTAAATTATAATTTATGATGCATTACAAGTAGAATTTTTTAAAGGTTTTTTTTTTCATTTTTTACGTATAATTACTCAAATTGGGGTGTGTGGGTTTAGCAGTTTGGAGATCACAAAGAAAAAGTTATATTTGGTAATAATGTGATTGGACTCTTATATTGTCGTTATGTCTGTTAGGCAGCCACAGAACAAAGCATAAAACTATTTCAAGGTCTATGTAATTTTTTTTTGTTTCTTCAAAATAAACTCATAATTTATTATTCTTAATTATGTATTGCTTATTGTTGTTGATAATCTTCCTTTTGAATTAACTAAACCTGATAGTTTAAAGGTTACAAGCTCTTAAAGCAAATTATCACGTTCAACTCACACCTATACGATCACACGCATGTATACAACCATACATTCACAAAACTAAATAAAAACACATTTTTCTGCAGAGGTCCTCAGCAGTGGCTTAGTATTAATTGTGCTGGACCTGTGGCCGGGAAGGACGCCAGTTGATAAAGGGCTATTCCGAAGGGCTATATATACAGTAACTTGGGAGGAGGATATCCTACCACCAGGACACCCCAACCCAGCTCAAAAGTCTGAGTTGTACAACAACCATGCTGCGCCAGGCGGTCGGGTGTTGGACACCAGTTAGTGTTATAACACTGAGGATAGGTCAGGGCGCGGAAGTGCTGATAGAGCAAGAACCTCTTTCTAAACTCTTTCAACTAGTTCTAAAACCTTCATAACATTTATGTATTCGTATAGTAATTAATCCAGTCCAATAAACGTTAAAACGAACCCCACAATTATTTGCCATTGCCTACCCATCTCACTAAGCCATCCCGACATGTCGACCCACATGAGGAAGAAATTTTATAATGAAGATAAAGTCAAACAAATAAGTTGTGATTTTGGCGTAGAAGGAAACTGCACACACTATGATCAACTGCTCTGCTAGGAATACTCTTGGTCATCAGTGTCAATATAAAGGGCAAAATGTTGTCAACTCAGATCTGGATATCCTGTTGACATCAAAGATGAATTGGATGAAGATGGGTGAATCTGTTTGCCTTGCGAGCTTTTCATGGTAATAGGCAGAAGTCGAGAGCCATACCACATAAAACCAAGAGAGGGGCTGTGTTCGGTAGAATGGTTTGTGATGGTCATAGAAGAAAATTGACAAACCATCAGTATTGTGTGATCCAATGGTCATAGATCCAAAAGCCAATGGATCTCAAAGGTTTGTGTGCTAATCTGAATAAATTATGTCAACATGTAGAAATGATAACTCTTCCTTATGCCAGCAGCTGATTACTCCCTTAGTCGGTTAGAAAGGGCAAAGGTATTAACAAAACTGAATGCCAACTCTTCCAGGTTAGAAAGGGCAAAGGTATTAACAGAACTGAATGCCAACTCTTCTTTATGCCAGCAGCTGATTACTCCCTAAGTCAGTTAGAAAGGGCAAAGGTATTAACAAAACTGAATGCCAACTCTTCCTTATGCCAGTAGCTGATTACTCCCTTAGTTGGTTAGAAAGGGCAAAGGTATTAACAGAACTGAATGCCAACTCTTCTTTATGCCAGCAGCTGATTACTCCCTAAGTCAGTTAGAAAGGGCAAAGGTATTAACAAAACTGAATGCCAACTCTTCCTTATGCCAGTAGCTGATTACTCCCTTAGTTGGTTAGAAAGGGCAAAGGTATTAACAAAACTGAATGCCAACTCTGTATTTTGGCAGGCTCTTCTAAAGACATTCATCCCACTGAACAGAAGTTACTGGTTGCTTCTGTTACCTTTTGGTACAGCCCCAGATCCGGGCATCTAGAAGGATTAAAGGGAGTCTGCCATTCTGACGATATTATTGAGTATAGGACAACTGCTGAGAAACAACTCAAAGTCACAGCAGAGCCACCAAGTCTTTCTTTGTGTCAGTGTGCTGTCCTATGGCGGTTTCAATACAATGCCAAGATGAATTATCTTTAAGGCCTGTCAGTCGTGCAACTAGAACTCGCAGAAAAGCCAAGAGTAAGTAGGCACAAATCGGGCTTCCCTGATTTTCTTGCAGGCATTCATATAAAAATAGACTAATCATGAACTTTTAGTTCCTATTTTCATCATCAAACAGTTATATTATATTATAACCCCAAGGCTACAAATAACTATATTTTGTTTGATGAAGTAATATTGTTCATGTACCTGGTCAAATTTACTAATTGCTAGAACTTTTGTTTTATCGCAATCTGCAGCCATTACTCGATGGGGAAGATGTAATAGCTTGAGATGTGATGGTCCATGTTGAAGAGCCCTTTGGTAATCCTGAGTCTGATGCTCTCTATAAAATGGCGTTCTGCTGAAAGGAAACAGACTAGTAATTCCTACTTGCATGCAGAAGGAAATAGTAAAGAAGCAACTTATACCAAATGTAGAACACCTACTAATCATGTTTGGTGGCCAAGATGGCTCACACATCTGAGAGACCCTGTTAACAATTGTCAAAAGTGTGCCAAATTTAGGATAGATCTATCAGAACCTTGAATGCCTACACTGTTTCCTTGACAAACAATTGGCATGAATCTTTTGAAACTGAAAGTTAACTGGTATCTCCTGGTTGCTGACTTCTACTCCAGTTATCCAGAAATGGCTTTGCTGGAGTGCCTCACCACCAGCTGTGCCATAAACCATCTTAAATCTACTATAGCCAGCTATTGAGTTCCTGGAATTATTTGAGCTGGCTGTTAATCACAGTGGATTCAAACCAATATAATAAATGACAAGTTTTTTTCTTCCAATTTGCCAAATATTATAGTTTTAATCTTGTTACATCCAGCCCCAAGAACTCACAAAGCAACAGCTTTAGAGAATCGGAATTGAAGAATTAAAAAACAAGGACCCTTACAAAGTGTTGCTCATGTTGCTCTCCGCCCCTCTAGAATTAGTTATAGGCCTAGTTATGCTGAGCTAATGATGGGGATCCAACCTCACTCCCTCATCATTTATTTGGACCGGCTGTTACACAGAGCAGAGCACAAAGTATCGAAACAACAATAAAACTACAACCATAGTGTTAGGCCTCTTCCAGACTTGAGCCATGGAATAACATTCTTTATCACTGACAGAAACCAGGACGGTCCATAGTGAAGAACATGTGACACAGTGACTCAGCGTTTAGACCAGTTTTCCTTCTGCAGTCTCTTCCTCTCACCTGCACACTTGCTGCTATCTGTTCCTCTCTTCCCTACTTACTTCATTTCATCTCCTTCCTATTTTCACATTGTTTATTAAATTTTGGTGACCTGGCGGTCTAGGGGTAAGGTGTCAGACTTCTGTGCTGGGGTCCGGGGTTCAATAGGCCTCCACGTTAAACTGTAGGTCCTTCATTTCATCTCACAATCATCCTACCATTACACATTATCGTAAGTGTGTACAACCCAAACGGGTAGTAAGACGCGGTGATAATAATAATAATAATTTATTAAATTTATTTTATTGAATTAATTTGAATAGTAAGAATTGAATTATTTCAATATCCTAATATTCTGACAAAATGTAAAGCAGCATTTTTAACTTTGTTAGTATGTTGGGTAAGTTACCAAAAAATACTATTTCACTGGCTACCGTAGTGCTGTTTCATTCTATCCTGAGTGAGGGTCTTGATAGTTACAAGAGCTGAACATCTTGTTCACTGTCATCAACATTGTAGCCATTGTTAGTATTATGGTAATTCTTCATAATGTTACAGTTTGACACAGTGCTTGTAATTGTAATATCTCTTACTGCTTGGCAACAAAATGGAGGGAGACCTTCTCATGACTCTCAGGAACATTCTTGCTAGCCATGGTTTGTGAACCACTGGTTTGGAAAGAGATGAATTACCTCTATGTACCTGTTAACTTTGACTTGTGTTGTATTGGTCGGACAACTGCTTATACTTCAAGTGCACTTTGTTTTGGACTAAGCTGGTATTTTAACAGGCTGAGTAGTATGGACAGTACCACATGATTAGGTGGGTAAATATAAGACTAAACTTATATGAAACATACATGTTGGCTCACAGTAGGTGTTCAAAGGTTGAGCTTTGCATGGGTTATGCACTGCTGCAGACGACTTGTGAATTCAGTGTGCATGTCGATGTGAACTGTGGTCTCGTCACACAATATCCTGCGTCGGCTCGTTAGAGCTCTGAGGTGACCCCACAAGACAAGGTTGAGTGGTGAAACTGTTGGTGGCCTTGCGACTGGTTGTAGTAACTTGTGAGAATGTAAACAGTCTGGTATCAAACAGGGCTCCACAATCATATCCCCAAACATTGGAGAAGTGATCACATGGTGGCTGCAGACAGGAAAAACAGGGGAAACTTGGAAAAGTCAGGGAATTTAACTAAAAATATGTCTAAAATATCCTATTAATTTTGCAACCAAACTCTAAAACAAAAGTTAATAATATCTAAATAAAATATTTTTATTTTTGAAATAACTAATAAAACCGTTTTTTTAGTAGATACAAACTTTTTTTTAAATATATGATCAATAGTAAATAAAACAAGTCATCGTCCACCATTAGAATTGGAAAAAAGTAGTTGGGGAAAATTGAAAAATGTTGCCTGGAAAAGTCAAGGAATTTTATAAAATATATTTTGTAGCCCCTGAATGAGCGTGTCTGGCTCGACTGTCAGATTCTCCCATTGCCGTTGTCATATCCCAGTATTCTACATGTGTGTAGTTCATTGCGGAGTGTGTTTTCGACTTACATTGGTCCACCTATTTATGTGCTACTGTCTTTATCCACGAATTATTACTCATACTGCTTATGTATTAATACATATATATATATATATATATATATATATGAGTATTAATACATATATATGACAACTATTAAATAACCCGCCTCGGGGGCGTAGTTGGTTAACGCGCTAGTCGTGTTGAGCTGCTCGACTGCTGAGAACGGGGAGATCGAGGTTCGAATCTCGGTTGGGTGAACTGGGGTGGGGGTTTTCCTAAATGGTTTTCCACTCTCCCTCCGCGCAAATGCGGGTTCACTTCCTGTAATTCAACCTTCCCAATTCCTAATCCATTAGCGTAATTAGTACTTAAAGCGTATAACCTGAACGGGTAGTAAGACGCGGTGCTAAAAAAACATAGTATATATCCACTATTGAACATGAAGTCCATATAGCCACCTCAAACACACACGGTCCGACTTGAGGAGTCAAAAGAAACTAAATAATTGCCATGCTATCGATAACAATAATATTGAAACATAAAACAACAATTTAATCACGGACTTTTCGAGTCTTACTTAGATACATGCTAACCAAATAAAGGTTAGTGAAAAATAATTAGTTGACAATGCAACATTATATTTGACTTGAAGAGTCAGAACTTAATACATTACTTTCATGAGGCAACAATGATACCCTCCCCTGGCAATTAAATTACACACAATTGGTGACCTAGTTCTCAAATACGTATATACCAATTTAATATTAAATAAAACTAGCTACAAGATTATTCAACTTGTGACAATCATCAGTTCCTGATCCACATTATCACCATATCTGACATATTCACAGCTTGAAGAATATCTATGACTAAAGACTCGGCTAAACCTCGGTTGTATACAAGTATGTTGTAGGGAAGAAACATTGCGTACAGAGAGGCCTAAAAGAAGGAATTTGGGTAAAAACAAGGATTTGATTATTGGCTCCCATGAAACACAAAAATAGGTGATAACCATCTTGAAGGCATAGCTATACAATTTAGCGGCCATTAAAAACAATTTTCAAAGCTTAATGTCTTGAGAACTACTTCTTTAATTACTATTTTTAATGAAAGGTTTTTTCTATATCTCTTTGTATTCATCATTTTTCACGTTTCACACTACTGTGGTCCTAAATCACCCCATTAGATATATTTTTTGTTATAGCTTCTAAAATAAAGCTTTTAAATTATTATTTTTTCTGATATAACTTGTAGACAGATCAAAACTTGACACTAAACACTTATGTAGTTTATATATTTAATTTTTTTTGACAAACTATGACCCATAGATGTGTTATGGAGCACCCAACTATAGTTCATCAGATAGTTCCTTTAATAAATTGATAAAAGACAATAGTTGAAAGAATGTTTTGCAACTATATCATAGAGCAATCAATAGTCTATAAAATTGAACAAAAATTTTCAGAAGTCACTTAGAAAAAGTACTTATTTTCAAAATCAAGACTCTTTTGGGGCTAATTTTTTGTATTTGCGAGGGCAGTTCGAAAAGTAGCCTCCGTTTGGGTGTAAATAAAAAACTTCCATAGAAAAAATATTTTACTATATACATCTTAAAACTACAGCTTTCTACTATTTTTCAACAGTCATCATTTAAATTTAAACATTTGTCATAGCGTTTCACTAATTTACAAGTTCCTTCTTCATAAAATTCAGCCATCTGGCCACGTAGCCAATCTTCCACTGCATTTTAAAGTTCGTCGTCGTCATGCGACGCAAGCCACTTCTTCATGTGAGTGAAGAGATGAAAATCACTCGGCGCCAAGTCGGGGCTGTAAGGTGGATGACCAAAAACGTCCCATTTGAATTGATTTAAAAACTCTTTGAGTTTTTTGAGCACTGTGAGGATGAACGTTGTCATGCAAAAACACAACACCGAGTGTCAGCATACCGCGACATTTGTTTTGAATGGCTCGCTTAAGTTTCTTCAAAGTTTTACAGTAGACATCTGAAGTGATCGTCGTACCCCGTTCCAACTCCCTCGGCATCCCAAAAAACCATAGCCATAACCTTCCTTGATGATAAAGTTTGGTGGGCTTTCTTCGGCTTGCATGGAGAATTGGTATGGCCCCAAGCCATCGACTGTTGTTTCGTTTCGGCGTTTACGTATGCCAGCCAATTTTTGTCACCAGTCACAATTCTCTTCAAAAAACCTTCTCCTTGCACGTCGTAGCGTGACAGGTAGTCTAAGGCAGAGCCCGTTTGTTTGGTTTTGGTACCCATCGAGCACAGAACTTTCGGTAGCCTAATTTATCGGTGACAACCTCGTATAAAACCGTAGGAGAAATTTGCGGGAATTGTTGAGAAAGTTCAGAGATGATGAATCTTTGATTTTCACAAACGTTTTCATAAATTTTCCTGACAAGATCATTACTTGCAACAAAAGGCCTACCTACCACTCCTCTCTTCATCATGAATGTTTGTTCTACCACTTTTAAAAAATCGGAGCCATTGCTGCACAACACCTTCACTCATAACGTTTGGACCGCATACAGTACAATATTGATGATGAATGTCTGCTGCTGAAATGTTTTTCATCGAAAGAAATCTTATTATATCAGGCACTTCACATTTCATGGGATTTTTTATTGCAGCGCTCATGTTTTGAGGTTATACCAAGCGAATGCGTGAAAGAACGAATTTCATACTATCACAGCTGGACGCTTACTGAATCAGAGAATGCAGATGTGACAATGGCGGCGCTCCACACACAACTACTAGTGCCACGCTAGAATGGTGGTTATGCCTAAGGAAACATACTATACAATAAATACTCTTATTAAGTTAATAGTAAGGAGGGGGGTTCTAGTATCACATGAGCACGTCTAGGCACGTCTGGACCCTCTCCCTCCCTCTAACAGGAACACACATGAGCACGTCTGGACCCTCTCCCTCCCTCTAACAGGAACACACATAGAGCATGTCTGGACCCTCTCCCTCCCTCTAACAGGAACACACATGAGCATGTCTGGACACATCTGGACCCTCTCCCTCCCTCTAACAGGAACACACATGAGCACGTCTAGGCACGTCTGGACCCTCTCCCTCCCTCTAACAGGAACACACATGAGCACGTCTAGGCACGTCAGGACCCTCTCCCTCCTTCTAACAGGAACACACATGAGCACGTCTAGGCACGTCTGGACCCTCTGCCTCCCTCTAACAGGAACACACATGAGTTTTTACCTTGGTCGCAGGTGATGATATGTGATGATGTGATGATATGTGATGATGTGATGATGTGATGATGTGATGATATGTTTGCATCTACCTAGACTGGTGAAGGTGTGTGTCATCTTGAAGAGAAAAGGGTTGAAACTAGTAGAAGGGACTGAGTGGGGGAAGTTAATATTTGTTTGATTATGATAAAATGTAAATGGAGGGTATCTTGATGGTAAAGAGCTCTGATTATCAAATCTGTTAAATACGTTCAAGAGTTCCGTTCTCACATCAAGCTTCAGTTTCTGTAGCACCTTCTTTATCATAAAATGTCCATCTTCATCATCGCTCACTTGTCATTGTTTGTAGTGACTCATCTGCTGAAGGTTTGTGTAGTGCTTCCTTCCAAGAGCTGCACTCCCTGATTTATTCTTCTTTATTATTTTAACCTCACGGGTGTAGCTATTCCAAATATTTTCCCACTTTCTTTGTCATTGAATACCTGTAATAATACCATTGAACAAAAACTACCAAAGTGGTAGCAGATGTAACTATGGTGTTTATACAATACAGTTTGTGTGTATTTGATAATATACGCGTGTTTAAAGGTACCTGGCAACTGGCTGAACGTTCTCTGAGCTACATTTCACGTTCAGAATTGGTATAACTAGCGCTTCTGAACGTTCTCCGAGCTACATTTCACGTTCAGAATTGGTATAACT